>PVJH01018606.1:33998-44778 GCA_004026705.1 Nesogale talazaci | reverse complement strand
AACTTCTGAGTCGTCTCCCGCTCACCTGGGCCCTGCGCAGACTGCAGAGTGCTCACGAGCTGATGCCCGGCTTTAATGCGCGGATTAGCAGGCCTTCGTAGCTTCTTCTTTGCCAGTTTGTGCTATGAAGTTCCCTAGGAATGGAACCGTCCCTCTCTCTGACTATTTTGATGGCGGATGTTCTAAGGCTGTAGGGGCACCGATGGAAAAGATGCTGTGGAGTTGAGGTGGAAGAGGCGTGGGTTGTAAGCACCAGCCTTTCTCAGAGAAGCCCTGTGTTTACTCCCTGTGCCCCGGGGACTCAAGCTTTTTTTAATTTTATTTTTTATTTATATTTAATTTTCTAAATTAAAATTTTAATTAATTTTTAAAAATTTTTATTTTTTTTTCAAGCTGTCTTTTTATGGCCAGTTACTGTTTCTGGCTCCCTATGACCCTTTCGATGAACGGAGTGGGCAGAGGGGGTGTCATATGTGGATCCCGAAGCTAGGGGGCAGGCACAAGTTCTTTCTAGAACTGAGACCCACCTCTACGATGCTGCAGGAGTCTAGCATATCAGATTGAGGGAAGTGGGGATAATAATGTTGAGTCTTTCATCCATCTTCAGCAAAATCATAAAGGTAATCTTGCCTGATTCACAGGGGAGTGGTATGGGTGAAGTCATTAATAGCTTTACAGAATTTCTTCCAAAAAAAAAAAAAAGAATTACCATGAACAAATAAAAAACCTCAATGCTAATGAGTTGATTTTGACCAACAGAGACTCTCTGTGGGCTTTCTGAGGCTACAAAACTTTGTAGAAGTGCACAACCTCATAGTTCTCCCGTGGAGCGGCTGGTGGGTTTGAACCCACAGATCTTTTGGTTAGCAGTCCATGGCATTCAGTTACAATCATCATTACTTTCACTTCTTTAGGATAATTCTGCTATGATATATAATACCAATGCAAATGTAATTATCCCCTACATAGGTCTTCAAGAGAGAGATTTCCAAAAGGAAAAGAAGAAAAAAGAGATTTCCTAAGGGAATATTTTCACGTAAACCCTAAATTT
This sequence comes from Nesogale talazaci, assembly GCA_004026705.1. NCBI lineage: Eukaryota > Metazoa > Chordata > Mammalia > Afrosoricida > Tenrecidae > Nesogale > Nesogale talazaci. The sequence continues at coordinate 43,727 of PVJH01018606.1, read as the reverse complement.
ATTTCACTGAAGGTTGAGAAGACCTGCTATCAAAGTAGCTGAATTTCAAAGTAGCATGTGTCAGTCATGGGGATGATCCAGGCTCCTACTCCCTGGCCCACTTGTGGGAAGACAGCAAGCTGTCTCTGGTCAGGAAGAACCATGAACATTTCTGAGAAACCCTGCCCTCCATTTTAGATCTGAAATGGGCAGAAGAGAAACCCACAGCAGTGGAGGTGGCTTCCAGATGGGCCTCTTAAACCCATCCTTGACACGTTGGAGGTGACACTGGGCCCCCATCTGCAACCCCTTCTTGCTATCAGACTCTCTGATCCAATGTAGAAATTCATGTAAGGCAAGAGGGGGGAGGAGCTGATCCCCCAGAATTGAGTCTCAGCATCTATGAAGTTTCTACTTCTTAAAAATATACTTCCGGGCTGAACCCCGGTGGCGTAAGTGGTTGAGTGCAGGACTGCAGCCCGCGGGCTTGGTGGTTCAAATCCAGCGCTGGCTCTCAGGAGCGGCACTGGGTAGCGCTGATGACCACCAGAGGCAGTGATGCCCACAAAAAAAAAAATACTTCCTCGGGGTGGCTTCTCTGGCCTCTCAGGCCTCAGGACCACCCAGGAGCTCAAGATGCTTTCTCTCTCTCTCTCTCTCTGCTGTCCCTTCTCTTCCCCAAAGTCCTTCACCACCTCCAATAAAGCCTATATAGTTACATTTCAAAAAAAAAAAAAACTTTCTGGGGACTAACTCAGAAAATGCCCTCCTCAATTCCTTTCGGTCTGATGTAAATGCTTTTCTTCACTTTTGAATGGTTCTGGATTAAATTAAAAAGAATAATAACGAATGGAAGACATTAAGGCCTTGGTAAATATTTGTAGCATGGTGATTAGGGCCACAGACTCCAACCAGTTTTGCTGTTGCCAGCCCACCTCTCAGAACTGGGGCTTCCTCTAGTGTAAATGGGGATAGCAGCACTTCCTTTGTGGAGATTAGAACAGATAATCACGTATTAAGAACAAAAATGTGGATGCTTCTCAATCACCTATTAGATGCCAGGTACGGTGGTCAGGGCTTTGTGTGACTCATGCTAGCCACTAGACCAGCTTGTCCCCCAGTGCTTGCTGCCGTTAGCTGCCGTTGACTTGACCTTTGACTCAGAGTGACCCCATGTGCAAATCAGGAACAAAACACTGCCTGGTGCTCTGTCGTCCCCATGATCATCTCTTCTGATCCATATGGTTTTCATTGGTTGATTTTTGGAAGTAGACCATCGGACCCTCCTTCCAAGTCTGTCAAGTCCGCATCCGCGGAATATCTGAGTGGTGAGTGTGTCTGCGATGACTCAGGAGGATTCTCCCGCAGAACCTGCGCTGCCCGTGGCTGGGCATGTAGACAAGGATCGGTAAATGTTGGTGATGATGCAAATAATGTTTCTTGTCCACAACAAAGCAAGAAGAGGCAATTTTCTTTGCTGTACGTGACCTGGTCATACTTCCTTTCAAAAGCTGGTCTAAATCACAGAGCTCTTCCCTTCCCCATTGGATGTCCCTACTTTCAGCCACACCACATCGGTAGCTCACACTGCTCTGGGATAAAGGTGACTAGATTCGGGGTCACTGAGAGACTTGGTGACCCTTCATTATGACTTGGCCCCATGCTTCCCTGTGTCACTGAACAAGCTATTTTCACCCTTACCACTGAGTTTTCTTATTATTAGAATGTGGTAGAGAATGTGTATTAGTACTTTAGAATTGTGAGGGGAAAAAATAGCTCTGTTAAAAGAGAGGACAGTGTTTTTGATCTATTCCCCACTATCTTGACACTCTAGCTAAGAGTGGAGATGATAAACCCTACCAATTAGTATGCTAAACCCAAGGCCTAGCAAAGCACCTTACATCACACATATATCCTCAAGAAACAGTCTGATTCTCCTTGGAACTGGGAGCAAGACAGGTGTACTTGTTCTTACCGCTTCTATTCAATATTTCATTAGAAACCTTATCCAGAGCAATAGAATGAGAAAAACAAATGAAGAGATTGAAAAACAAGAAGTAAAATGATCTCTATTAGTGTATAACATGATTCTATATAAAATGTCCCCAAAAATCCACAAGAGATTTTGAAGAGCTAATCCAGGAACTGAGCAAAGTGGCAGGACAACAAACAAATAAAAAACAGTTTTCTGAACATCAGCAATGAAAAATCTGCCAGAGAAGTTAAGGAAACGATTCCATTTATAATAGGATCTGAGAGAATAAAATAATAACAAATGTAACTAGGGATCTGAAGGACTCATACAGTGAATACTAAAAAAAAAAAAGCTGAAAAAGATTCAAGATGACTTTAAAAAATGGAAAGATGTACCTGTATATTGATTACATGACTTAATATTATAAAGCTGTCATTACTACTAAAAATGATCTATAGATTCAATGTAACTTTGTTCAAAATTCCAACAGGCTTATTGACAGAATGAACAATCTTCAATTTTATATGAAGTGGTGAGAGGCCCTGTATAGCTAAAGAAATGTTGAACCAGAAGAACAAAGTAGGAAAACTCATAATTCTTGATTTCAAAACATAGTCCACAGTTATAATAACTGGTATAGCAATAGACATGTAGGCCCATCAACCATAATAAAAACATAACTTAATAACCCAAATGCCCACTGTCAACTGATTGACAAAGGGTGCTAAGTCAATTCCATGGAGAAAGAATTTCTTTAATAAGTTATGCTTGGAAGATTCAATTTCCACATGCAAAAAAATGAAATAGGATCCATGTCTACACCATACACAAAAACAAATTTAAAATGGATTAAGGACCTAAATGTGCAAATGAAGACAATGAAAAATTTAGAAGAACAAGCAGGGGTCATGCTGTCGCGCCAGTGTTAATAATAGCTTATCTAACTTAATAATAAAGCAAAAGCTGCAAAATACAAAAAAATGAAGTGGGTTCTTATAAAAATTAAAAACTTTGTTCATCAAAAGACTTCATGTGGGGCTGAGCCCCGGTGGCGTAGTGGTTGTGCGCGGGACTGCGGCCCACTGGGATGGAGGTTCAATTCCAGCAGCGGGCTCCACAGGAGCAAAGGCTGGGCCTCCTACTCCCACCACCAGAGGACAGTGATGCCTAAAAATAGATAAATAAAAGACTTCACCAAAAGTGAAAAGACACACTACTGGCTGGGAGAATATCTTTAGGAAACCATGTATCACAAAAGTATCTAATAAATAATGTCTATACATATACAACTCGGATAATTTTATAAAAAAAGACAAGTAATCATAAAATGGGCAAAAAGCTTACATAGAGATTTCACAAAATATGACATTCAAATGAGCACCAAACATCTGAAGTGATGCTCATTGTCATTAGTCCTCAGAGAGTTGTAAACTAAAACCACATGAAGGTACCATTTTATTTCAATAGGACAGCTAATGGAAACACACAAGCAAACGAAAATGTAGATAGCCACAAATGTTGGCGAAGATGTGATGACACTGGAATCTCTAACCATTGCTAGTGGGAATACAAAATGATTTGGCCAATATTTAAAAAAAGGTAGTTCTTAAAAACCAAACACACCAACTGCAGTCAGTGTAAGCCATGAAAAAAAATTATCAAGGGTTCATGAGGGAGAGAGGATGGGGGAAGGGAGAAATGAGCTGATATCAAGTGCTCGAGTAGAAAGAAAATGTTTTGAAAATGATGGCAATATATGTAAAAATGTGTCCAACACAATGGATGTATGGATGGATTGTGATAGGAGCTGTAAGAGCCCCCAATAAAGTGATTTAAAAACAACAACAACAACAACTAAACAAAACAAAAACACCTAGAAATATCACTACCATTTGACCTTGCAATTCTACTCCAAACTATAAAACTTAAAAACAGAGACTCAGACACTTGTACATCAGTGTTTATTGCAGCACTATTTACAAGAGACACAAGTTGGAAACAATCTGTTCACCAACAGATCAATGAATAAACAAAACATGGTGCATCACACAATGGAATACCACTCAGCCAGGAGACGTGGAGCCTCAAGACATGCTACAGTACTGATGGAGTTGGACGGCTTCATGATGGGCCAAATCAGCACATGTCTTATGGAACCAAAAGAAAAAATCTTCTGCGAAACCATGATTATAAAAAGTCAAGAATAGGTTTGCACACAAAAAGAAACATTCTTTGAGGGGTTCCAGAGCTGAGAGAGGGATGGAGGGAGAATCACTAACTAGATAATACACAAGTGTTATTTATGGTATTTGGAAAGACAATACACAATGTGGGGGGACTCAGCCCAATATGCCCAAGGCAAAGGAAGACAATGAGAAGTCTGCAAGAAGAAAGGGCAACTGTGGTTAAGTTCTGTAGCATATAAAATCCTGCAACACAAGTCATAAATGATTTGTAAGTAGATATGTAGATACATGTATCTGCTAAGGGCTGAGCCCTGGTGGCGTAGTGGTTGAGTGTGGGATTGTGGCCCACTGGGTTGGCGGTTCAAATCCAGCAGCAGCTCTCCAGGAGCAAGGCTGGGTCTCCTACTCCCACCAGGGAGCAGTGATGCCCACAACAAACAAACAAACAAAAAAACCCAAAATGTATCTGCTAAATAGGTGAGGGAGGTCTTCAGGGACTATACCCACTTACTTATGTAGGTATGATGATAGATATTCTTATATGCATATTTACAAGTGCTGTATATATATTAGAGCATATAGTGGGCAGTTATAGAAACTATAGATTTTAGGTCTTAACTGCTGAACTTGAAAGCTAAGGACTGTCATCTCGGGGGACTTCTAGGTTGACTGGAAAAGCACAGCTCAGAGGGATAATCGTCAACATCCCATCATGGCAAAGAGTGCCATAAAAGCATTTGAGTGGTTATTTAAAAAGCAGCCATGAGTCTGTTCTTACCTGCATCAAAGGCAGACAACCAAAGACTTAAGAAAGCCATTAGTCCAAATGACTAATGGCCTACGTGAACCACAGCTTTCTCTCACCTGAGACCAGAAGAATTAGGTGTTGTCTGGGCTACCATAACCAACCACACCAGCCAAGGCCACTTAGCAGAACCTGGTTAGAATGTGGGCAAAATTCAAATGGTAAAAAATACAAATAAAAAAAGAACAGGCTTGTTCGCTTCAGGCAATTGTCCTACGAGAACATTCTAACTTGAAACTGAAGACAGTCCTGCTCCTGGAGGCTACTTCTCAGCTAAATAATAAAAACAGTCCCCTTCATGGCATCCACTTGGACTTCTAGCAGCACTACAAGACATAGAACAGGAGCAAGGCTGGACCTCCTACTCCCACCAGGGCAGTACACACACACACAACAGGGCAGTACACACACACACAAAACTGCCCCTGTGGATCTTCAAGGCTGTAAACCTGTCTAAGAGCAGAAAGTCCCATCTTTTTTTCCCATGGAGCAGATGGTGGGTTTGAACTTCTGAGTTTGTGGTTATGGGCCAGTTTGTAACCCACTGCATCACCAGGGCCCTTAAATAGGCTCATACTATGAACAATAGCATCTGGAGGAATGTGCTCCTCAGAATGATCAGCTACATGAGACCAAAAGGGCAACATTTTGTCCCAAACTGAAAATGAGTATAAGAGGGGAAAATAATGAGTAGACATTGGAACTTGGGGAGGAAAGGGGAGTCCACAGAGCAATTTGTGTGTGAATTATTGACTGGAAAGCTAGTTTGCTAGGTAAACTTGACTTGGGAGCACAAATGTTCAAAATAAATCCCCACATTAAAAAATGGAACTTCCAAATGTATGATGTAGCAAATCCGCTTCTAAGTCCACACCCCAAAGATGTAAAGGCATCTTTGATTCAAAAAAAAAAATGTTTTGAATGCCTATGCTCCTTGTTGCACAATTCACAATCGCCAGAACGTGGGAACAATCAAAATGTCCATCAACATTTCATGGATAAACAAACTGGTCCATAAGCACAGTGGACTACTACTGAGCCATGAAGTGCCCGGTACAGTGTGGATGAAGCCTGAAGATGCTATCCCCTGTGAAATAAACCAGTCACAAAAGGACAGATAGTGTATGACCTTGTGATAAGGAGACAAGAAAAGGGTTATATAGAGAGATCAAAGTTCACTAGTGGTTGCCAGGCGGGGGAGGCAGAAGACCACATGAACCACAGCTTTCTCTCACCTGAGACTGGCTACCATAAGCAACCACAATGGTGTTGGAAAAATTACTTTGATTAAAGGACGGCTTGCACAGCCCCTTATTGCAATTGATGTCAATAAATTGCACATCTATAGAAAGTTGAATTAGCAAAAGTTGTGTGGTAGTTCTATTTACAACCCCAAGACAAAGCAAGACAAATCCCCATGGGATTTGGTGCCTTGATTTAGCGGTTTAAGATCATTGTTTCGTGGCATGTTTCAGTAAATGGACCTAGTGCTATGTGTAGAGTTTCTGCTGTACCTCCTACCTAGTTCAGTGCCTGGGGTCCTAATGGCTTGTGTGTAAGTGGCCATTCCAGGTGCAATAACTGGGCTCTTTTCACCTGGAGCAGGAGAGGAAGGACAGTCAAAAATAGGAGGAGAGGGCTGAGCCCCGGTGGCGTCGTGATTGTGCGCGGGACTGCGGCCCGCTGGGACGGAGGTTCAATTCCAGCAGTGGGGCTGGGCCTCCTACTCCCACCGCCGGAGAGCAGTGATGCCTAAAAACAAACAAACAAACAACAACAACAAAAAGAAATAGGAGGAGAATATGAAAGATGTGGCAAGTCGGCTCCTTTGCCATGACCCCAAAAGAACTGCGTGATGCCTGGCTACCATGACTGAGCAGTTTGATCCAAGATTCCATAGAAAATCTTGATCGGGCTGAGCCCCGGTGGTGTAATGGTTGTGTGCCAGACTGCAGCCCACTGAGTTGGTGGTTCAAATCTAGCAGCAGCTTTCCAGGAGCAAGGCTGGGCCTCCTACTCACACCAGAGGGCGGTGATGCCCCCCCCACCCCCAAAAAAAGAAAAAAGTGAAAAATCTTGATCTAAGATGGGGGTAGTGGCAGTAGGGGGTGGGGCGGGGAATGCAGAACAAAATTTTAAATTCTCATGGGTTCTAGATTTTCTGGAGTCATGGAAGCTGAGTGAACCCCTGAAACTATTCCTCTGAGGTACTCTTTAAACTTTAAGCCAAAAAACATTCTCTCAGATGATTTGAAAACAGAATAGTTCAGCTCAACTAGTGAAACAACAACAAAAATTTGCCTTCGGCATTATGCTCTTTTAAGAACTGTCTATATGGGCTCAAGCTGACAGCAACAACTTGAGGGATTTGGTAGGACCATAGTGGGGCAGTGAGTAGATGTGGCTAAAGGAGGTGAGAACATACATGCTCAGAGAAAGCAATGGATGTCATGAAGTTGTATGTGTAGAAAGTGTCAAACTGTGCACCAGTTTTGTGTGTATCTTCACAACAACAAAATAAGTAAAATTTAGGGGAAACAATTTGTTGATGTTGGAGAGAATCCGCGATTTTAGCTCCCAGACTGGTTTTCTGCATCAATTACAATAAGCAACTCATGGAACAGCAGCCAGACACTTAGCCCTCTCTCCAGCTCCCATGAAACTACATGACAATTGTTTCCCTTTGGGAATTCAGGGGGAAAATAAACTATAGAAAGCATATGTTTGTGTGACCACGAGGTGTCAAAGGGATCAGTTATCAGACTTCAAAGAACTAAAAATCATAACACTGTGTGGTCACCTTCCTACAAATGGGTGCATAAGCAAATGTGGTGAAGAAAGCTGATTAAAAGATATAGCATCTGAGGCCTCAAAGGCTTGAAAGTCAACAAGTGACCATCTAGCTCAGAAGCAACAAAACCCACATGGAACAAGCACATCAGCCTGTGTGATGATGAGGTGTTAAAAGGATCAGTTATCAGGCATCAAAAAACTAAAAAGTAAGTATATCACTATTAATGAAGGGGAGTACAGAGTAGGGACCAAAAGCCCATCAATAGGTAAAACGACATCCCCTTACAGAGGGGTTGCAGGGAGGAGATAAGCCAGTCAAGGTACAGTGGAGCAACAATGAAATAAGCAACTTTCCTCTAGTTCTCAAATGCTTCCTCCCACCCACTATCATGATCCAACTTCTACCTTACAAATCTAGCTAGACTAGGGAATGTACACTGGAGCTGGGAACATGGGGAATCCAGGACAGATGATCCCTTCAGGAAAGGGGGAACCAAAAGCAGGAATCTACATGAAACCTCCTCCCTGGAGTATGGACAATAGGGAAGTGGGTGAAGGGACACATCGGGCAGTATATGATATGACAAAATAATGACAATTTGTAAATTATTAAGGGTTCATTGGGGAGGGGAAGGGGGGAGAGAGGGGAAACATGGGGAGCTGGTACCGGGGGCCTAAGTAGAAGAGGATGTGTTGAGAATGATGATGGCAACAAATGTGCAAATATGGTCTGCATAAAATTGATGTATGTATCGATCATGATAAGAGTTGTATGAGCCCCTAACAAAGTGATTTATTAAATTAGAAATAAAGTACATGTCTGTATGTATATTCAGCACATGGTTATAGCAAGTGAATTTTCATGATTAGCAGTGTATTTCCTATTCTTTGTTCTAGAACACCTTCCTCAAGGTGCTTTTGCCCTTTGATTAAATTTCCCACCAGAATCTGCAAAGCCACCCTGACATTTGGAAATCAGCTTTTCGAGGGTGAGTCGCTCGTGATGGTGGTCTCTCCGCATCATCTGAACAGCTTGAATTTGTTCATGGAACAGAGTCAACTTGTTCTCTTCATTCCTCTTTTTTTTTTTTTTTTTTTGGCATCACTGCTCTCCGTGGTGGGAGTAGGAGGCCCAGCCCCACTGCTGGAATTGAACCTCCGTCCCAGTGGGCCGCAGTCCCGCGCACAACCACTACGCCACCGGGGCTCAGCCATTCCTCTTTTCTTTAATCCATCCTCTAAATACCCTTTCTTGCTCCTAATGACCCCATATTTCTGAGATACTTCTTGGATTCTAAGCTGCATCTGATACCAGGACCAAGCTGCATACACAGATTTATTTTATTTATTCATTCATTCATTCATTCATTTATGTGGCATCACTGCCCTGGTGGGAGTAGGATAGGTTTATAAGTATGACGCATTTAAGGAGGTTACACCGCAAAAGAGGTAGACTAGAATTCCCCAAAAGCTCCTTACAAAGTGAAGTAGCCCCTCCAGCTAAACCTCGTGGTAGCTTCCATTTGTTTTGTTTAAGGTCTTTGGAAAGAGGCTTTAGGAACAAGGAGTTAGAGAAGCATTCAGGTTTTTGGGTGTAACTGATCAGAAGTAAGAGTCTTTTATTTCAGCCATGTAGAAGCCAATTTGGCAATGAAACACCCAGAAGCAGAAATGACAAACTAAAGAAGCTGTGATCAGTATGGCTTAGATGGAGACAGCTTAGATCTTAGAGAGAAACCAAGATTTCATGCAATAAAACCCCATTGGCTGGGTTGAGCCCCGGCGGCGTAAGTGGTTGAGTGCAGGACTGCGGCCCGTGGGCTTGGCAGTTCAAATCCAGCGGCAGTTCTCAGGAGCAGCACTGGGTAGTGCCCACGACCACCAGAGGCAGTGATTGCCCTCCCCTCCCCACCCCCCCCCCACCAAAAAAACACCCATTGGCACTGAAAAAAGTATATGGTCAGATGGGGGGACACCATTGCTAAAGGAGA
>PVJH01018606.1:0-33898 GCA_004026705.1 Nesogale talazaci | reverse complement strand
CATTTTTTCTTCATGGGGCAACTGACCACCAGGAGGGAAAAACTAACAGTCAAGGATGTATAAATAGCTGTGGTCCACATATGGATATGCCAGTTGAGTCTTATCTCGGCTGCTTGTGATTGCTGGATGAAGGCCCTGTTTCAGATGACCACTTGAGTTCTTGGGAAATACATTTGCTGGGCATGCTCCCGTCTCCACAAAAGGCTGGGTCACTCCCACCACTGAGCCTCCCAGCATGCTGTGGGGCAGGGTGTGTGTTTTATTTATTTACCATATTTTATTAAAAGATGATTTTATTGGGGGCTCTTACTATCATATAGGATCCATTGTATCATGCAGATTTGTACATTTGTTGCCATCATTATTTTCAAAACACTTACTTTCTTTTGGGGTGGGGCGCATCACTGCCCCCTGGTGGGAGTAGGAAGCCCAGCCTTGCTCCTGGAGAGCTGATGGTGGTTTTTAACTGCCAACCCAGTGGGCCACAGTTCCGCACACACAACCACTACGCCACCGGGGCTCAGCCTTAAAACATTTACTTTCTATTGAGCCATTGATATCAGTTTCCCCGCCCCCCCACCTCCTCACCCTCACCCTCCTTGATAAATTATTTTCTTTTTGGGGGGGGATCATGAAATGATTCTTTTCATATCTTACACTGAGTACTGTCTCCCTTCCTCCATGGTTTCTGTTGTCTGTCCGCCTCCCCCCCCCCCCGGGAGGGGGGGCAAGGGTGTGGTTATGTGTCATTCATTGGGATGGTTCCCTCTTCCCCTTCTCTCCCCACCTTGTATGGCTCTTCCCATTCTAGTTCCTGGATTCCAGGTGTTGTGAGCTCCTCTCTTATCTGTACCTGTGCATATGCTCTGGTCTAGCCTGCTTGGTGAAAGGCAGAACTGGGATCATGATAATGGGGGGTGAGGAAGCCTTGAGGAACCAGAGGAATAGTGTTTCATCAGTGCTTTGCTGCACCCTGATTGACACCTCCTTTCCTTGTGACCTTTCTGTGAGGCAATGTCTCATTGTCTACAGATAGGTTTGGGGTCTCTGCTCCAATCCCCCTTGTTCTCAACAATATGGCTTGGGGCTTTTGGAGTTTTCTAATACCTGTCACCTAATCCTGTGGACAGGGTGTATGTTTTAACAAAAGAGTACTGTATACAGAATCTGAGGGCCCCCTTCTCTCCTCCACCTATCACTTCCTTAGTTTTTCAGCTTCATCATTAAATTAAGAATTATTATACAAGTTGTGTTCAAATACTGAGGGTAAAAAAAATAGAGGGTAAAATGAAATAATGGAAGTGAATGAAGTTTTTGAAAACAGTTGGTGCTGTTGGTAATCCACTAGGCTACTAACCACAAGGTTAGCTGTTCAAAACCGCTAGTCTCTCTTTGAGAGAAAGATGAAACTTTCTATTGCCATAGAATTTAAGTCTTGAAACCCACAGGGGTAGGTCTACCTTGACCACCTACAGGCACACTCCGAGTCAGAATTGACTCAACAGTGAAATTGGAGTTTGGGGGGTGGGAGTCAGGGGCAGTTCTACCCAATGTCTTGTCCTCCCTGGCATTTATGCCTCTATAATGAATGGCATTTACTAGATTTAAGCACTATACCAGGGAGCTTTAAAAAAGTTCACGGGAAAAAAATCCCAGTATCTTTTAACTTCATATTCTTTTATTCCCCTTCGATGCTGCTCTCCCCACTCACTCTCAAGTAGCTTGAGAGCTATCCCAGGTAGAGGATGTCTTGCTTTTATTTGTAGGTCTTCCTAAAAGTCAGTCCCTGCTGGCAGGCTGCCCCCAATTCCTGACTGGCCAGGGATTTGACTGTTGGGACCCGAGCTTTCATTGCCTGATTTGGGGAAGTAGAGCCCCTTTCTGCCAAGTTGAAGTTAGTGAGTCTGGAAGCCCCACTGAAATCTGTTCCGTATCAGAGCAGAATGTGTGTTTCCAAGGGAAGTCGCTGATGGCTGTGACTTTGACATAGACCTTGCTGTAACGGACTACCATGATTTTAAAAATCAAAACCAACCTCCCTGCCATGGGGTCATGCTGACTCATAGCAAGCGACCATGGGTGTCTGAGACCTCGTCAAACTTAAATTTGTCTAGACTCTGGAAGAATCCTGATTGGAAAAATGCCTTTTCTTTCTTTCCCTTTGTAATAGCCAAAGAGAATATCAGGCCCACTACAGATTTACCCAAGATTCACAGATGATTATTGTACCCTTTGAATTAGTAGACTGTGAAATGGAGTGTGAACTCAGAGTCAGATGAAAGAAATGTCATAAACTGGGAAAAGTTAAAGAAGAATAAAATCTTATTAAATCAGTCGAATGCCACTAAGGGCAGACAGAAAAGCGCAGGAGATCTGTGAGTTACTTATTGAAGGTCATATCGGAATGGTTTTGGCCCCTTCTAATGCTAACGCTTCCTGGAGTCCTGTAGACAGTTATTCATCGTCCACATATGCATATATAAAAATATACCATCTATAAATAGCCTTTGCAGTGAAATTAAAGACGGGAGAGGAAGATTTCCCCAGTATAATTAGAGCGTGCAAACCCACAGCTGTTACACTCCCATAATCCTAGTAAGAGAATTCCTAATATCACTATTTCATATTAAGCACAATTTCTTAATTCAATTTGTCCCTTTCATGGTAAGATGTCAACAGTTCAGTTATTTATTTATTGCCAAGATTTCTCACAGTTACATAAAGAGAGGAGGTATTAAATGGGATTGTTTTGTAGACTAGTTGTTTTCTAAGGACTTTCACAAGTGTTTCTGGCTCCTTATCTCGGGATTAACACCCAGCTTCTGTCAAGGCTCTCTTCAACTCCACACAAGCCCTTTTCACAAACATTCTCCTTCACAGCGTTCGTGCTAAGACACACCATACACCTTACTCTTCACCCCACACTTCTGCAAGGCTTAGTTAAGAATGAACTGCACAGGGCCGCCCCACAATGTGAAAGAAATTAGACGGAACACGGTCATCTTTGCTTTCCAAAAAGCAGGCCATAATGTATTCACAGCCAGCCATTGTTCCTTTACCACAGACTAATACTTTCCCATCCGAGACTTGAAGGACAACCAAGGCTGAGAAGATACATTGATAGAAACGGTCACAGGGCATTCCCACTTGAAGGGTGGCCCAAGTGTTTTTAGCAGTTAATTTGTGAGCAAAATCCCTGTGAGAAGCCTTCCACCTATTCTAAAACCAAAAGGCAGCAAGCACGCTTTAACCTAGAAGGTTAAGGCGTCATTTTGTTGTTGTTGTTGTTTTTTTTTTGGGGGGGGGCATCACTGCTCTCCGGTGGTGGGAGTAGGAGGCCCAGCCCCACTGCTGGAATTGAACCTCCGTCCCAGTGGGCCGCAGTCCCGTGCACAACCACGACGCCACCGGGGCTCAGCCCTTAGAAGGCATCATTTTATGAGCCAAAAAACCTGGATAAATCTGGAGACGTGAAAGTTCTCCCCCCCACCCCCCTTCTTTGATGCCCAAATCTTCGCTGGGTAAGATGGCTCCACACCCACCCATTGTGGTGTTCAAAACCTGGAGGATCATAAAGGCAAGCTGCTCTGCTGTGGGCCCCAGCTGGCTCCCTCCTCCTGGGGAGAGCTGTCTGTCACTGTTTCTCATTCCACGTGTTTGTAAAACACACACACCAGCCATGTGTGTGAGCCTGTTAATTAAAACAAAAACAGAACAGTTTCTATGGAGAGTGAGATGTACAGACCTTTCGGGCTGAGCCTGGGGAAGGAGAGACGGCAGCACATGGTGCTGCTGCGGCTGGACACCGCTGAGCCTCTATTGTCAAAAGCCAGGATACCGGCACCTGAATTTAAAGAGGTTGAGTGAAAAAATTCAAGCAAGCGAGGCTGGGAAATGGAATTATTAGAATGCCTTTGTCATTTCCCTGAGGCACTGCTTCATATCAAAGTGTCTGAAGAGCCAAGACGTCTCTGTCACATCCGATTCCAAAGTTAGCCTCTCCTACAAGAGCAAAGAATAGTCAAAGTGGCTTCTGAGGCCATCGCTGGGTCAGGCCGGGTGTCTATTCTTGCCAGAGCTGCTGAGTCACCGCCACCTCAGGAGTCACTTGACCTCTGGTTCGGTTTACCTAGAAGGTATAGTGAAACCTTCAGCTGAGAAGTCCTCTTATAATCTGGAAACATCTACTGACATTTCCTGTCACCAGTACACAAAGCATTTAAGTATAATCATTTAGATAAGGTGTGTAAGCACGCAAGTCACCGATCAGTTAAAAATGAAAACTCATTAAATTCTATTCAAAGAAAACCCCACCAGAAATGCATTAAAGAGTCTTCTTGCTCCTACACACTCCCGTCTCCTCAAAGAAGCCGAGATCAGACAAAAAGCCCACACCAAACCCAGTGTGATGACCTCATGTGTCACAGAAGAGGGGTGGTTTTGATTTTCATGCACGCAGTTCACCAGGCCTTTCTTTGGCAGGGTCAGACCAACACCCTCCGAAGGAAATGCTTCTTCCATGCCTTCAGGAAGTCATCCAACCAGAGACTGAAAGCACTTCTGGGGTACGGGGGTGGTAGTGGCGGGGGTGGAGAGTATAAGAAGCAAGGCAGCAACAGAAAAATAAGAAAACAAAATGAGGGTGTCAGAGCATTCATCACTCTAGATTTTAAAAGGCAAGGGGGGGGGGTGGCGGCAAAGACTTCACTAATCTAGAACATCTTTCCCCAACAGAGGAACACAACCAAGTGGTCTCTCTACACCTTCTTCCCCGAAGTTCTGCTCTCGGGTTTAATGAGACATAGGACCAGCCAAATGACCAACATTCGTTCACGTCAGTAGTTTTTAAAAAAAAATTTATTTGTGATCTGTACACGTGATAAAGTGGGGGACTTCATTGTAGACTTTAAAAGGCAAAACAAAAGTCCAAAGTAAAAATGTATAAATACAATATATATCTTCTTACAAAATGGGAGATTTACAAAATATACATACTGCACTTGTCTCTATTTTACAATTTTCACACGCACCTTAAGCAAAACACAAAAGATGCCCACAACCTGTGTAGTGGGAGTTTATAAAAATTCTGGCAGATGAGACCATTTGGGATGCTTCAGAAACAGTCGATTCTCACTTTCCTATCCAAAGCAGCCTCCTGGCAACTGGACATCACAGCTGTAAAGTCACTTGCACTCCTGGCAGTCCCTTCTTTGGAGGCTGCTATTTTAAAACTGGGATTGGAGAGCAGCCGAAAAGGTGGAGTAAAGGCTAGTTCCCATGACTCTCTGCTCAGCTTTTAGACCATTATGCAAAGGAATTGGGAGTATTCTATTAGAGAAAAAAGGTATATGATTTAAGATTAATAAATTTAAGTCATCCAGCACATTTCAAAGACCTCTAGAATTACTTTGAAGTTTACCTTCCTTTAATGACTTTCCTTTAAAAAAAAAAAGTGGGATAGGGGTGGGGGTGAAGTGCCTGGTTCCAACTGGCTTCTCCCTTCACTGTCATCATCTCCGCACCCCTCCTCCCCCACCAGGGTCAGCTCACACACCATGTTTCACCAACAGATGTAGGCAACTAAGAAAACAGGGCAAAATGGTTCTTTTTTTTTTTCTTTTCTTGAACTTTTCCTTTATTATGAGGCTGCAGTCATGACATACTTTCCCTTTTATGTTTAAGAGTTCAAGTTGAAGAAAAATAAAGAACGTAAGCACAGGCTTATTAGGAAGGGGGGGTGGGCGGGGGCGTGGTGGCTCGGAGATTCCCCCTTACCAGTTTCACAAAGTCTGTTGGCCCATGTGTTCTGAATTAAACTGATTGAAAACAAAACACAACAACAACGACCCCTTGCCTTTTCTTCTACCAAGTCCCTACCTCGGCCTTGGTGGGATCTGAAAGGCCGCCGCCCCTCACTTTTCCTTAAAAAAAGGAATGTGTATCGCAATCGAATTAACATCCTAAGGGAAAGAGGGGCTCGCGCTCTCCGGCCTGGAGAAGTGGCCGTCTTCACAGTGAAGCCTTTCCACAGGGAGAGACTTTTGTTTTCTCTTTTGTCTCTTACAACAAAGACGGGGGTGGGGTGGGTGTGGGGGTGTGAGGGTGAGACATGCATTCCTGTTTTGAAAAGCAACAAGTCATCACTCCTTTGCAGGGTATGAAATCCAACAAAACATCCTTCTTTCTTCGTGCTTCCCCCAGAAAATACACAAGTAGCAGAAAAGCCTACTCCTTGGCCTCCTGCTCACGTTAGCGTCCCTTCTCCCGCAGCCTCACATTAGGATTCTAGCAGGCAGGCCGCCCCAGACTTTCAAATGCTGATTTTACAAGACTTGAAAGGGCCGGGGGAGGAAAGGCAGGCGGGCCCGGGCCGGAGGCGCGACTGTAGTGTCTGACCCTGGAAATTAACCCATCTGGGCTCCAGTTTGGCCCCAGTGAAGAGAGATTATGGTTTGACCACCGCTTGACAAGGACACCGCGGGGCGTCCCCCCTCTTCCCAACGAAGAGGCCGCTGCAGACAGCGCTGGACCTTTCACCCGGGCCTCCCAGGCCACCAAAGTCCCTCCCCTCGATCTGATGACGCGGAGGCCGCGCTCGAGACCCCTGGGCGGCTGCCCCCCTGCCCACCCCGCCACGCACAGCCGGGAAGGGCTGCCACAGTCTCCGTAAGCCCCGAGTACCCGAAAGGCCCAGGCCGTCCCGGGGCTTACAGGATGATTACCAACACTGGGCCACAGGCACAGGCCTGCCAGACTTTAGGCCTCAGAGGTCCTTTCACCCCCAGCCGCCTTCCCCTCTGGGTCTCCCCACGCAGGCCCACGCCACGCCCCCAATCCACGACGGGTTGCTCCCTTCCAGGGCACTGCTCGAGGGGGGCGGGGGAGGTCAAGAACCCCGCGCCCCCCAGCAGTTCCTTCCCAGCCGCGCCTCTCTCTCCCACCCCCGCCGGGCGAGGGGTCCGGGTCCGGTGGTGGAGCAGGGGGCGGCGGGGGCTCATACCGCAGTCTCCCCCTTGCTGCTGTGGCTGAGTCTGTGGTAGAAGCGGCGCCACGACTGCAGGGTCTTGCCCGACCAGATCCAGAAGCCCGTGGTGATGCCCACGATCATGGTCATCAGGTACTTGATCATGAAGACGGTGAAGTCGGGGCTCATGGGCGGGAAGTGGCCCGGCGGGCAGGGCACGGCGTAGCTCTTGCAGGTCTGCAGCAGCCAGGTGCGCTCCCAGTGCTCGCGGAAGGCCTGCTCGTAGAAGTAGCAGGCCAGCACGATGGTGGCGGGCACCGTGTACAGCACCGAGAAGACGCCGATGCGCACCATGAGCTTCTCCAGCTTCTCCGTCTTGGTGCCGTCGTGCTTCATGATGGTGCGGATGCGGAAGAGCGACACGAAGCCGGCCAGCAGGAAGGAGGTGCCGATGAAGAGGTAGACGAACAGGGGCGCCAGCACGAAGCCCCGCAGCGCGTCCACGCTCGACAGCCCCACGTAGCACACGCCGCTGAGCAGGTCGCCGTCCACCTGGCCCATGGCCAGGATGGTGATGGTCTTGACGGCGGGCACGGCCCACGCGGCCAGGTGGAAGTACTGCGAGTTGGCCTCGATGGCCTCGTGGCCCCACTTCATGCCGGCCGCCAGGAACCAGGTGAGCGACAGGATGACCCACCAGATGGAGCTGGCCATGCCGAAGAAGTAGAGCACCATGAAGAGGATGGTGCAGCCCTCCTTCTTGGTGCCCTGCGCCACCGTGCGGTAGCCGTCGTCCGCGAAGCGCTCCACGCACACGGCGCGGTCCTCCAGCAGGAAGCCGGCCACGTGCGCCAGGGCCACCATGAAGTAGCAGCCCGACAGGAAGATGATGGGCCGCTCCGGGTAGCTGAAGCGCCGCATGTCCACCAGGTAGGTGAGCACGGTGAAGAGCGTCGAGGCGCAGCACAGCACCGACCACACGCCCACCCAGAGGCGGGCGAAGCGCCTCTCCTCCTCCTTGAAGTACATGAGGCCGTTGGCGCGGCCCGGCTCGCACGGGGCGCCGCAGTCGCGCTCGCCCAGGAAGCGGTAGCCCAGGTAGGGGGGCACTTTGAGCTGGCGCGGGCACGAGAAGGGGAAGGGCGCGCGGCCCCGGCCGTCCGTGGCGCCGGGGGGCAGCGCGGTGAAGGGCAGCTCGGGCAGGTAGGGCGCGGTGGGGTGGGCGGTGGGCCCGCCGCCGGGGCCCCCGGAGCCGTCGGACGTGTTCTGGCCCACGCAGATCTCGCCGCCGCCGTGCACCGGGAAGTTCTCGCAGCGCAGCCGCTCGGGCCACTGGAAGCCGAACTTGTTCATGAGCGCCTCGCAGCCCTGGCGGGCGCGCTCGCACAGCGAGCGGCACGGCGGGATGGCCTGCTCCAGCACGGTGCACACGGGCGCGTACATGGAGCACAGGAAGAAGCGCAGCTCGGGCGAGCACTGCACCTTCACCAGCGGGTAGAACTGGTGCACCTCGAGGCCCGCGTCTTCTTGGTTCGTGTGGCCCAGCAGGTTGGGCAGGATGGTCTGGTTGTAGGCGATGTCCGTGCACAGCGGGATGGAGATGGGCTGGCAGAAGCCGTGGTCGGGCACCGAGATGCCCTTCTCGCCGTGGTACGGCTGCGCCCCGGCGCCCGCGGGCAGCGCGCCCAGCAGCGCCAGCGCCAGGGCGCACAGGCCCAGGGGCGAGCGCGACGCCGCCGCCGCCGCCCCGCCGGGGGCCCGCATCGCCGAGCGCGGCTGCAGCGGCGCTCTCAGCCGGAGAAAGGCGACGCGGCGACCGCGAGCGGCGTGCATCCCGGGAGGCGACGCGGCGCCCGGCGCATGAGAATCCTCCCGGCGCCGGGCCGTGGGCGGCGCGGAGCCCAGGGTGCTGCCTCCGGGTGCCCGCGCCGCGGGGGCGAGGCCGCCAGCCGCGGGGGCGCCGCAGCCGTCTCCGCCCAGCACTCGCGGGCCGCCTGGGCTTGGGCGCCGAGAGGGGTTGCCTTCCCCTCCCCGCCGAGACGTAACGGTGCGGTTTCTCCGCGGCGGCGAGCAACAAGCGTCTCCGGTTACCCCTCAAAAGTTTGCCCAAGTCTCCGGGCCCCGGGCGCACGGCAACGCGCACGCTCCCCACGCCAAGTCCGTCCCCGTCAGGCGAGGGCCCTGTGCCGCCGCCTGCTGCTCCCCGGGGCCGCCGCCTCGGCGCAGCTGCTCCGCCTCCTCGCCGCCACCTTCTCCAATCTCGGCTCCTTCTTCGGCCCCAGAAGCTCGGCCCCAAGTTTCAGCCAAACGGCCGATTCTCGCCTCAGAGTCCGATCGGCGCTTTCGAGCCACGGGCTCGGCAACTTCTTTGTGGAAATCCGGTCAAGCTGCGTCCGAAGCGGCCAGGACCCCCCCGCGCCCGCGGCCTGGCGCGACCTCTTTAGTCCCGCGCGGCCCTCTCTCGTCCGCCGCCGTCCGCCGGGAAGGAGCGCCGAGTAACGCTCGGGAGCCGCGCAACTCCGCTGAAGAAGCGTCGGGCTCGCAAGGTTCCGGGCCGCCCCGCCCCCTCCCCTCCCCCCATTCACAAACCGCTCTGGGGGCGCGCCCTCCCGTCCCCTGACGGGCCAATGGCAGCCTTTGTTTTCTCTTGAGCCTCCTTCCGATTGGGCGGGAGTCGGAAGGGGCGGGCGGGGGAATGAGGGAGGCGGGGTCCGCTGCGCTCTGGGCGGATTCCTGAGGGGAGGGGCGGGGGGCTGGGAGGAAAAAGTTAGGCAAAACTTTTACTCTGAATTCACGGGGGGTTGCCGGGGTGGGGGGGGCGAAGCTTCAGAAAGGGAAGGTTTGCTCCTCTTCCGGGTACACTAGGACACGCATTCCCGAGCCAAGGGGCGCTTTTGCAAAAAGATTGTGGAGGGGCAGAAGCTGAGAACAGCGCAGGGTTCTGGGCAGAGACGTGACTCGGAGTCACGTTCGTTAGCCTGCGCGGCCTCAGACTGCTGGCTGTGGCGGGGGCTTGGGGAGCCGCCGTCTCCCAAGTGGGATTTGGTGCGGGCTGAGAAGGGGAGCGCCTTGAGGGTCGCCTTTCTCTTCCACACGCAAGCAGACCACGGAGGCCACAGCCTCCGTCTCAGCCCTCGGGCCCCGGAGTGGTACAAAGAAGGAAGGGCCGCCTCGGCGAAGAAGTCCGCCTCGGACTCGAGGGGCCGGACTCTAGCGCAGGGAAAGGCTAGAGACCCCTCAGCGGGGACTGGACCCAGGAGAGGTCCGCGCGCACAGCCCCGGGGCTGGCTCAGTGCCGTGGCTCCAGTGAGGTTCTGAGCAAACCAAGGCGGTGTTGGGAGGGTGGGTGAGGGGGGTGCTCATTAAAGGTAACCCGAGACCAAGCACTCGTCGACTGGCTCGTTTTCCTAAGTTCTGGGGCGCACGGCCTTTCGGGGTCCCGTCTTGGTTGCGGCCGCAATTCTGTGACTCTCCCCTTGGAGTCTGGCCTCGAAAGTTGGAATGCGTCTTAGAAACCGGGCCTTGGGCCAAGTACGGGAGTTTTCCGAACACAAAGAAGGGTGGTCTTCGTTCTCGGGTAGCGTTTTCTGATTTGCCAGCCTTCCTTTGTTCTCCGTCACGTCTTTGCCCGGGGCCCTCGCGCGCGCGCACGCCCTCGGGTGATTCCCGGAGAGGTCGGGAGTTTCGGGAAGGTGGGGGGTGGGCTGGCCGCTCCACCTGGGGAGGGAGATCGTGAATTCCCCTGCGGAATGCTCCATCTCTACGTGTACCCCCTTCCTACCCCCGCCCACGCGCGCGCGCGCGCACACACACACTCACACTCAGCGATCTTGTGCTTTTAAAAACGTGGCTCCTGGCGAGTCTTCAGCCCATCTCAGTTCCAGGCACTGGGACTCTGAGGTTGAGTGTTTGCAGAAGTTGCTGTCCGGCTGCACTTCTTCTCCAGTTAGAGAGTGGGGGGGAAAAAAAAGCAAGCAAGCTATTTCGAAACCCAAAACCATTCTTTGAGTTCCCTTCCACCGGAGATGTGGACCTGCTGTTCTCCTATTTATTTTCGGTTACTGAACTTTACAGGGGTTCTGCCACTTCACAGTTCCATGTGGTTTGCACTCCCTTTCCAATTCCTATGTCTGGAGGGCTGAAGGTAGGATGTGGGGCGAGGTAAGGTGTCAGACTGCTCGCAGGCTCCATCCGGACCTCTATGGGAGTCCTCATCTTTTTACCACCAAGACCTGCTTCCCCCTCCTACCTGGAATGCTCATTTTTTCCCTCCTGTTGAGTTATCTTTCTCAAGGTAATATGAAGGACGAATGATCCTTGTTTTCATTCTTACATTTTTTTAAGGGGCCTTGGTTTTTGTTCTTTCTAAATTATTATTCACGGAAGGCAGGGTGGGTGGGTTACCACCTCGCATTGGGAAACTTTGATACTGTGTTGAGAGATGTAGGTGGCTTCAGGCCAGTGCTGCTGCTTGGCTTTGTCATTTAAAGTGTGCGGTGGAGGTGGTGGGCCCCAAGAGGAAGGGGGTTTGGAAATCCTTCCTTTTCTCCATGAGGTTCACAATAGTCTCCTTTTCTAAATCAAATTTTCATGCTTATTCATCAGGCTGCTGACTGAAGTCATCTTTGCTTATTGCATGACAAATAGGACTGTTGTCATATAAAATAAAAATAGGATAAATATATTTGTACTGTCTAAGACACAACTAAAACCCATTCAGTGATGAGATTCCATCCCTCATAGCTTCAGACCACTCCCTGATGTTAGGCTGCAGGGATAAGATTTAGAAAGAAAGAGGCCTTTAAAAAAAAACACATGGGGATGAATAAAATATTTGCAAGAAATCTTATTCCTAGAATCAGTAGAATTGCCCCCCAGGGTATCCAAGGCTGTAAACTTGCACACCAGAATGCAGTTTAAACTGGCGGGGAGTTGTACTTTAACCACTGCACCACCAAAGTACCTTCTTTTATGTACAAAGCTGTAGAAAACCCATCCCAGAGAGAAAGTGCCACTGAAGAGATTCTCTTGCTCTGTCGCAGGCAGCAAAAATCCAAAAGCAGACAAACAAAGGCAACTCTTTGAGTGGAGAGTGTTTTCTTTGTTTTTTTTTGGCATCACTGGGAGTAGGAGGCCCAGCCCCACTGCTGGAATTGAACCTCCGTCCCAGTGGGCCGCAGTCCCGCGCACAACCACTACGCCACCAGGGCTCAGCCCTGAGAGTGTTTTTTTTTAAAGGTGATTAAAAAAAAAAAAAAAAGCACAAGACATCTCACTCCAAAATGACTATGGAAAGTGAGGGTTTGATATTTCTGAGAGGGAGGCAGGAGCTTTCCAGGCCTTTCCTGATATGCACTATTATTAATAAAAGGAGTGGGTCAGACCAAGTAAGTATCCCACCTCGGGGATTTGAATCATCTGATCTAGGCTAACTACAGTAACACTGCTTGACATTCTGTCCACCATCGATTTCATTTTCTTTTCCAGAGTAACCCCTTCCACATCCAACTGCCAAGCCCACTAACTAGTATCTTCTTTGGAGAGCTAAGGATGGAAATTTTTGTTTCTTGTCTGCTGCAAAACATCCCATTGTCCCTGCCCTTTAAAACAACAAAGGCCCTTCTTTCTTCTCACCATAGTCATGTAGTCCCATAGAAAAGTGATGCTATTCATTGGCTCTGGCTCTTTTAAGACTACTTATTTTGGCCACTACCCAGGTTTATCTAGTTGAATTACATTCTGATGTCAGGCCAGATTTGAAAATGGCCACCTTTGCGGTGCCACAGTCCTGTGGTTGTAGAGAAACTCCAGCACCAAGAATTATTCTTGCAAGACCAGCAAGGGCAGCTTTCGGCACATGGTTCCCATTCTGACCTCTCCTTTACTAGGCAATTGTGACTTTATAGCATTGAGGACTTGGATTTGTCGGTTGCCCATTTGCTATTGGCTCTTGCTCATATTAATTTGAGATTTCAGATCATTCCAAGAAAGGGTACATTTTTATCACTAAAACAAGCTTTCAGTGAGCCCCGGTGGCATAGTGGTTGTGCGCGGGACTGCGGCCCATTGGGATGGAGGTTCAATTCCCGCTCACAGGAGCAAAGACTGGGTCTTCTACTCCCACCACCAGGGCAGTGATGCCCTAAAAAAAAAAAAAAATAAATAAAAGCTTTTGGGGCTGAGCCCCGGTGGCGTAACTGGTTGAGTGTGGGACTGTGGCCCGCGGGCTTGGTGGTTCAAACCCAGCGGTGGCTTTCAGGAGCAGCACTGGGTAGCTCCCACGACCACCAGAGGCAGTGATGCCAAAAAAAAAAAAAACCCAAAAAACTACAGTTTGGGAGAAGGGTCACTGCCAAAAAAATGACCAAAAAAACACAACAAAACACCAGGCTTTCGAGAAAAGTCCATGCTGAAAACCTGTTAGGTATGGTAGGTTTCAACCGATACGGGTGATTTATATTGCTCATTCAGCCCCTTCCTTTGGTGATTGAGGGTTGTATTAGTTACCTGTTGCCATGTAAAAATTATACCTAAGCATAGCAACTTAAAATAACAAACATGTAAGATCTCAGTTTCTGTATGTCAGGAATCTAGATGCGCTTGGCCTTGTCTCTGCCTTAGAGCCTCTCACAAAGCTACAATTAAGCTGTTGGTCCACCTGCAGTGATCTCCAGGCAAGATTGGAGGAGAATCCACTTCTAGACTCCCTCACGTGTCTGTGGGTCAGCCTCAAGTATGTGCTAGCTAGGGCCATCAACTCATTGCCATGTGGGCCAGTCTTAAGGCCACTCAGTGTAGTATCTTGCCAGAACTAGCACGTCAAGAGGAAGGGAAGGGGAAAGGATTGGAAGCCATGTCTTTTAGGTTACATTCTTGCCATCGTCTACAGTGTATACATTGGAGGCTACCAAGTCTAGCCCTGAAGGGTTAGGACCCCTAGCAACCAGTGTAGACATTGCCTTCCACAAGGCTTGCTCATTCACTGTTTCTCAGGCCACAGAGAATTCAGCATTGCCGCTCCCCTCCCCCCACTTAGGGAGTCCAGAGAGAGTCACGAATGAGAATGCAGTGTTGATGGATTATGATGCCACTTGCATCTGTTACAGTCAGAAGAGAAACCCTAACTCTGGGGCCAACTGTTTTCAAACACATGCCATCGATTCCAGGGCAAGAAGGCTGCAGGAGCTGCTGACTGAAGCCTCCAAGAGGGTGGGAGTTCTGGGGAGCCGAAATCTGTACTTCAAGGACAGCACGTGATTTGGTTCAAGCATCTGAAGCAAGATACTGTGGCTCTTTGGGTTAAGAGTAAAAAGCACCATTGGTAATTACCATCTGTGCCCTTGATGCCCGTTTGCCCAAGTCTGGATGTGCAGGAAGGGCTGCTGAGGTGGTTCTCACAGGCTGGCTGCAGCCTACCTTTTCCCATCCGTTTCCTGTGAGGCCTCTGGCTCTTCCCTGAACCTCCCCAGCTCCCCAGGGCGAGGGCGTTTTGGGGATTAGCGAGCTCATGTTTACAAACTGCTCTGTGATCTGTGGTTGAGAAACCACCTGGGCAGATTCCTGGTTTGGTTATATGGGTGAAAATCATGGGGCTCAAACAAAGGGCCAAGTTAGATACATGTTTTTTGGTGCAGGCTCTTCACAGAGTGAGTGATTTTTACATTTTTCTTAGTGGTATGCTGGTAAATCTTCAGCACCTAGCTTTTCAGTGTAAACAAGCCCTTGGTCTGTACATTTACCAATTTCCAGGTATAAATAACTGCCACTGATTTCAAGTCAACACGAGATGTCACTAAGCTCGGAGTTTGGGAAAGATGCTTAAAACCAACTCTCAGGGTTGAGCCCCGGTGGTGTAGTGGTGGTGCGTGAGACTGTGGCCACTGGGAAGGAGGTTCAATTCCAGCAGTGGGGCTGGGCCTCCTACTCCCACCACTGGAGAGCAGTGATGTCCACCCCCCCAAAAAAAAACCCCAACTCTCACGTGCACCTAAGAGACGGTGTCCAACACACCACTGGACTCATAGAACTGGGTCTGTTCCAATGATTTTGAGCATCAAAAGAGGTATACCTTTATCAGCAATAATAAAAAATGAACTACTCACTCATACAACAACATGAGCCTCAAAAATATAATGTTGAGCCAAAGAAACCAAATGAAAAAGTATATACTTTGTAATTCCACTGACATGAAGTTCAAGAATATGAAAAAGTCATAGAGAATGATTGAAATCGGAAAAGGGCCTGCCTCTTGGACAGACTGGCTGGAAAGGAGCTATTGAGGGGGTTGGGACAGTTCAGGGTGTCAGTTGGGTGTTGGTACACAGATGTATATAGTTTCCGAAGCACGTTAAACTGTATACTTAGATGGGTATGCTTCACTGTATGTAAATTATACCTTACTAAAATGAGCTAGTTTTTTAAAGTGTTTAATTCTCTAAAATAGAGTTATTTTCTTGAGTGTGGGCCTCACGGCCCTCTGGTGGTAGTGGGAGCTACCCAGCGTTGCTTCTGAGAGCCGCCGCTGGATTTGAACCGCCAAGTCCGCGGGTCGCAGTCCCACACTCAACCACTTACGCCACCGGGGCTCAACCCCTATTTTTCTTTTTTAAAGTTTTATTGGCACTCAGTTCACATATCATACAATTCAATATAGTTCAGTCACATCAAGAAGAGTGACACAATCATCACCACAATTTAGCAACATTCTTTTTTTCTTTGAGTTCCCCATCTACTCCCAACCCCCTGCCACACCCTCAAGAAACCACTAGTCTAGTTACTGTCTCCATAAATATACTCATTCTGGATTTCCAACATAGAAGGACATATAGACACCAATAACCAATAACAATAACAAATAAAAAAGAAACACTTCAATCAAAAAGAAAAAATGTTCAAAGCCAGAACAACTTTAAAATGAGTCAAAAGGGAGATCAAATGATAAGTTGCTAAATTTTAACCTATTCACCTCTGCCATAATTAACGTTCCCCAAAGTTTTATTTTTCATATAGTAACCCTTAGGAGGGGCCAAGTGCTTTTGGTACAATGGTGCTAATTTCCAAACACCCGTGTGAGGTTCAAGATAGAACCTTCTCATATTAGCAATATCTGACCTAAAACCCAGATCTGTCCTGCCCACACTATCTCTTCATCCCATCTGCTCTTGCCCACTAGGGCAGGTAGGAAATTTGGTGGTGAATCTCTTAGTAAGAAAATCTTGGAAGTTACTAGAGAATTAGAAGTGGAAAATGCAGAAATTAGAGGCTCCTCCTAATGATGAAAACCTCAGGGAACTTTCCAGAAAAATTGAGGAAATACTTCGATCAAAGGGTCCTGGTTGATCATTAGGATAACCTGGAAAATATTAAAAAAAAAAAATCTCTGCCCAAAAGCCTAGAACCTGCCTCGGACTGCTAAGTCAGAATCTGTAGCATTAAATGTGGTGACTTTTTTTTTAATTCATTAGAATACAACTATAGATTTTTATGTTTGACATAAAAGAAAAAGAGACCTAAAACTCCAGGAAGAAATGAGCTCTCCTGATTACACTACACGATCGACAACTTCATCTACCCTGAGGCCAGAAGAGCTAGATGGTGCCAGACTGCTGTCTTGGAATATTGTTTAAAATCTGTGTGAAAACTATTCTGGGAGGTGATCTGTAGCTAAGTAACTGATTGGCTTGTAAAACAATCACCATGTGTGGGTACTGCTTGTATTGGCTGTTAACCACAAAATCAGTGGTTCAAGCCCGCCAACTACTCTGTGGGACAAGATGAAGCTTTCCTGGTAAAGATTTCCGCCCCTCTCCTGTATGGTTGCTGGGATTAGAATAGACTCGGTGGCGTGAGTATGGGTATAAATGTGAGAAACAACAGTAACATTTGCTCCAAGATGTGAAGGCAAGAGGGGAGAGAAACTAGATGACCAAAGACAAAGCAATCAGAGTGAAACTAATGAGAAAATTGATAAATTGTTTTCACAGTCACGTATGTCACTCAGCAAAATTGCGTCCAAATTGGTAAACAGGAACTGAATTCATTGTGTAAACTTTTACGGGAAATCCAACACAATATTAAAATGATGCAAGCCAAACTCCTCACTGAGTAACTCTTTTTTATTATTCAGGTTTCAGAATCACTAACCTAAAGTTACCATTTGAGACAGTCTTATGTCCCTGATGTCTGAGAGGATGTCTTTTGCATGTATAGTCACTAACTCTACTTGAAGAAGTTTTGACCCTCAGGAAGGAAATAGAAGCATAAAGGAAGGGAGGAGGATGAGTGTGAGAGATGTGTGTGTGTGTGTGTGTGTGTGTGTGAGAGAGAGAGAGAGAGAGAGAGAGAGAGAGAGAGAGAGAGAATGAATGAGATTGGTGGTTGGATAAATGGGTGGTTGCCTGATTTAGTGGTAGGTCTAGATCACAACAAGTGCACAGTGGTATTCTGAAATGAAGCAGTTGCTACTCCCACAGTCCACAGTATTTCCTCGGGCTGACATTGCTATCCCTGTACCTTGTAGGGCATAAAGTCTGACCTCAGGTGAGTGAGTCCGGAATAAGCAAACTCCTGACCCAGCCAGGACAGTGTCTGGCATGAGACTTCCGTCCAACAGGATGCAGCGTGACCGCTCAATCGTTTGGGCCTCCTGAATATGACATGAACTGAGTATGCCTTCCAGCGAGCAGAAGCTGAGAGACATTCAGGGAGACGCGAACACGCAGAAACCAGGAAGCGGCAGAAGCTTTGAGAAAATTAGAGTCAAGTGACCGCGAAGTCAGTTTCCCCCATCTGACATCAAGTTGATTCTGACTCACCGCAACCTTACGGGAGCAGAGGGCCTTATATCAGATCAACAGGTGAGTTGAAATCGCTGACGGTGAAGTGAACAGCCCGTCGTATGACCACACACTCTGACGTCTGGGCCCCTTGGTGAGTCAGTAGAGGGAGTGGCCAGATGTTGGGACCAGCCGAAGCTGCAGCAGCAGAAAGTGAGGCAGAGCTGTTGCTCGTACTTCGTGCCGAGTCCATTCCAACTCATGGTCACTCCGTGTGTGCAGTGGACAACAGTGGCCTGTCAAGGCTGTGGCCTTTGGAAACAGATCTGAGGTAATCACTAAAGTTCTGTTTCCAAATGTCTTGGTAGGTTCGAACCAACAACCTTTTGGCTAGTAGGTAAATACACACCCAACGACTCCAAAGGCAGCATCTCAAAGTCCCTGCCATCGATTGTAACTCATAGGGACCCTGTATGTTAGGGGTGAGTTTCCCCGAGATTATGAGATTATAACTCTTTATGATAGTAGGAAAAACTCTTCTTTCTCTTAAGGAGCAGCCGGTGGTTTTGAACCGCTGTAGGTATGCTTCTCACATGTAGCCTACTCTTCCACCTGGGCGCCACAAAGAGTAGTTGGGGTCCTTTTGTACTGGAACACTGTTGAAGGAAGGAAAGGAGGGAGGGGGAGAGGGAGGAAGAAAACAAGGAAAGCAAAAAGGAGAGAAAGCATATTTCAAAAGGAAAAGATAAAAAGATCAGGTCACGAGAACTACTTCCTGGCTTGCTTCCTGACAACTCCTATTAATAAAGCTGTCTGCTCCCACTGTCTAGAGGGAACCTCGCGAACCACATGCCAGAGCCTGGACAAGAGGGAAAACATGCCTTCTTCTGACGTGTTCCTCTGGGCAGCCCGCCGCTGTGTAAGGCTGACTTCAGAGGCTCAGTACGAGTCTTGACTTAGGACAAGGCCTAGATCTCATAGTCACTGTCTCTTGTCCAACCACCTGGATACAGGTATGCTTATAGACCATTTTGCTTTCCAGTCATCTGTTGGTGAACAATTGAGTTTTTTTTTTTTGGGGGGGGGGGGGCAATCACTGCTCTCCAGCGGTGGGAGTAGGAGGCCCAGCCCCACTGCTGGAATTGAACCTCCATCCCAGTGGGCCGCAGTCCCGCTCACAACCACTATGCCACTGGGGCTCAGCCTGAGGTTTTTTTTTTGTTTTTTTTTGTTTAATAATCTTTTTGGCAGCTGCTCTTTCAATTGAACACAGACTAAAGCTGAATGGCCCAGATCGAGTGGCCTGACAAAACTGAATGAAGAGTAACAGAATGGAGCGAAAAAGGTGATTCTTGAAGAGGGGGTGTTGGTGTTGGGTCTAATGAAAACACATCCAAAATAGCTGACTTCCTGGCCTCCACCCTCAGAGTGTCTATTTAAAAGTTCCCTAAGTGAGCCTAATATACTGCCAGGATCCCAAATAGGGGATGAGAAGATGAGGGGTTTTAGAAATGTTTCACCTGGAAAAATATATGAAGGCACTGCACTATCTTGTGCAGTGTAAGGCATTCTGTTTGAGATCAGAGGAGACATGTAGCATATAAGGCATGTAGGGGCCTGTGTGTGTGTACATGCCAATGAGCAGTTTCTGCTCACCATCGCCATCTGTAAGAGACCATCTAACAATTGAACGAATGGGCACGCTTTCCCACAGATGCACTCTGTTTGAGATGGATGTGGCATGTTGCCTTCTCCAGAAGAAAAGCCTTCGATCAAGGACAGGAAAGTTAGATGTGGTTGGAGGGTGTTGGCCCAGCCACCCATCCAGAGGGCTTGGCCAGTTGCGTAAACTCTCTGGGCCTTAGTTTTTTCATCTGCAAAACAAGGCATTTTTTTTGTGATCTGGCTCAGTTCTGATGACTTAGGGCTTTATTATTTGCTGAAGATAATTGGAAAATTATTTTAGCCGTATAGTAATGGGACAGCCAAAAATGCAAACTGGATTTAGACTATGGTGAGGAACAAGGGATATCATCGCTAATGTCAGATGGATCTTGACTGAAAGGAGAGAAAACCAGAAAGGTGTTTGTTGTTGTTGCTATTGTGAGGTGCGTGAGTTGGTTCCATAGCAACGAAGCACCTCTCCATCCTGCGCAGCCTCACAGTTTTCACAAGCTTGAGCTGGTTGTTGTAACCCCTGCGTCCATCTCTCTTGTTAAAGGCCCTCCTTGTTTCCACTGCTCTTCTTCACCAAGCATGACATTCTTTTCCACTGGACCACCGGTCCCAGGTACATGAGATGAAGTCTCACCATGCTTGCCTGTAAGGAGCATTTGGTTCTGCTTATTCCAAGCCAGGTTTTTAGTTCTTTTGGCAGTCCGTGGTACTTTCAATCTTCTTTGCCAGTACCATAGTTAAAACGCATGGGTTCTTCTTCCCGCTTCCTTAGTCCATGTCTAACTTTCAAGTACATACATGGCAATGGGAAAGGCGATGGTTTGGGTCAGGCACCCCTAGGTCCTCAAAGTAACAGCCCTGTTTTCCAACCCTTTTCAAGAGGTTTCGTGCAGCAGATTTGCCCAGTGCAATTCATTGTTTGATCTCTCGACTGTTGCTTTCATGAGGTCTGATTGTGGAGTGGATCCAAGCAAGATGAAATCATCGGTAATTTCAATCTTTTCTCCACCTACTGCGATGTTGCCTTTAGTCCAGTTGTGAGGATTTTACTTTTCTTTACATTGAGTTGTATCCATAGTGAACTGTGTTTACTTGGGGTTCCTTGGCTGGGCAAAAACACTCAACTATATGGATTATAACAAATTTTTTTTTGGGGGGGGCATCACTGCTCTCCGGTGGTGGGAGTAGGAGGCCCAGCCCCACTGCTGGAATTGAACCTCCGTCCCAGTGGGCCGCAGTCCCGCGCACAACCACTACGCCACCGGGGCTCAGCCCAGCAGATTGTATATAACGTGGTAAGCCACAGGAATTCTAGAACATTTCATTATACTCACGAGGACCCTGTACATGGACTAAGGGGCAGTTAGTTCCTCAAAGAGGACGGGATATTTTGTGATTTAAAGTCAGGAAAGGTGAGTCAGGAGTACATCCTTTCACTGTATTTATTCAACCTGTATGCTGAGCAGATAATCCTTGAAATTAGATTAGAAGTAGAATTTGAATCAGGGTTGAAGAAAGACTCTTTAACAACTTGTGTTATGCAAATGCACCACCTTGCTTGATAAAAGCAAAGAGGATTTGAAGCACATACTAATGAAGATCAAAGACTATAGCCTTCAATATGGATTGCACATAACATTAGAAGCAAAAGCCATCTTCCCTGCCCCCCACTGTCATGACCCTAGTGCTGCTTCTCCTTCTGGACTGGTACACAGCATTCTAGATAAAGTTCACAACATACAGAAACTTGGAACAGAATGGGGAAGGCGGTGGGGAGGGGGAGGGGGGGAAGGGGGAAGGAGGACAGGGGAGGGGAGAAGGAAGGAGGAACCTATCATAATGATTGGCACATAACTACACACATCCCTTCAGGGGGAAGAACAACAGAAACCAAGGGGCAGCAGTCAGTGTCAGAAATGAAAATAATAAGTTATAATATTTTATAATCTATCAATGGGGCTGCAAGGGTGAGGAGGAGAAAGGAAGAGGGGGAAAAAAAGAGGAACTGATACCAAGGGCTTGGGCTGAGCCCCGGTGGCATAGTGGTTGTGCGTGGGACTGCGGCCCACTGGGATGGAGGTTCAATTCCAGCAGTGGGGCTGGGCCTCCTACTCCCACCACCTGAGAGCAGTGATGTCCCCAAAACAAAAACAAACAAACAAACAAAAAGATACCAAGGGCTCAATAGAAAGCAAATGTTTAGAAAAGATGATGGCAACATATGTACAAATATACCTGATACAATTGATGTATGGATTATAGTAAGAATTGTAAGAGCTCTCAATAAAGCGATCTTTTAATTTAAAAAAAAAATCCTCGCAACTGGACCAATAAGCAGCATCGTGCTAAGTGGAGAAAATATTGAAGTTGTCAAGGGTTTAATTTTACCTGGCTCCACAATTAGTGATGAAGGAAGTAACAGTCAAGAAATCAAATTTGCACTGGGAAAATATGCTACAAAAATAAGGTGACCAGATGTCCCATTTTTTTAAACAACTTGTCCATCTGCTGCGGCATTTTAAAATTAAAATAAATATGACAATACTATTTTTTGCGTTCTATGAACTGTTTTTTTTTAAGGCATCACTGCCCTGGTGGTGGGAGTAGGAGGCCCAGCCTTTGCTCCTGGGAGCGGGAATTGAACCTCCATCCCAGTGGGCCGCAGTCCCGCGCACAACCACTATGCCACTGGGGCTCAGCCCATTCTATGAACATTTTTTTTGCTCCATATAGACCAAATTTTTAATCAAGGAATCCCCCTGCCCCACCCCGTCAATGGTGTCCCGCTTAAAAATCTGGTCACTTTATACAAAAGACCACTTGAAAGTGTTAAAACACACACACACACACACACACACAGAGCAACACCCACCCCCACCCTCACTCCCGAACCCAAAGATGTCACTTTGTGAACTACAGCCTCACCCAAGTCATGGTGTCTTCAATGACCTCGTGCATGAAGGAAGTGAGGCAGTGTATAAGGACGACAGGTGAAGAGTGGTGTGTTTGCATTATGGTGGTAGTGTTGAGTATGCATGGTCTGCCAGAAGCAACACTAACTCTCTCTTGAAAGAAGTACAGCCCAAATGCTCCTTGGAAAAGAAGGTGGCTGGAGGAGTCCCGAGGGAAGGACATCATGCTGTGTAGAGGGTGGGTGAAAAATAGGAAGGCCCTCAAAGGGATGGACTGACCCAGTGGGCCACAATAGGCTCAGAGGTAGCGACGGCTGTGAAGACAGTGCAGGACCGGGCAGTGTTTGGCTCCCTTGTCAAAGGGATCCAGGAATTGGGTCCCTAAGGGAAATCCCTCTCTGGGGGTGCTTCACCACTGCTAAGGTTTCTGTGATGTCACACACAATGCGGGCCAGTGGGACTGTAGGTCCTGAGTGCTGGTATCTCAGCCACCTCCATGGGACTCTTAATGTGCCCCCCAAATCTGCTGAGAAGGCCAGGCGAGCATTGCCTGAAGCGTTCCCTTGAGGACCATTTGCCCATCTTTCTCCGCTGGGTTCCCTTCGCTTTGACGGCCACCTTCCTATTGTTCCAAATAGTCCTTGAAGCTCTAGGGCTAGGCTTTTCAATTAAGGTGTAGACTAAGTGGTTTGACTCCGCTTGATTAAAAACTCTGAATGGGGGAGAACACCACCCTCAAAACATTTGCCTTTCAAAGCCCGACGGTGGAGGGGGGTGGGGTGGGGAGAGAGAAACTGCCGTGTGATCTCGAATTTGCCAGATGTCAATGGAAAGGGCCTAATGAATTCCTAAGCCTTTGTTTACCAAATCCTCCCTCCCCGCTGCGGTCAGAACCTCGGGACCGTCAGGGCTGGAGGTTACCTTGCTGGAAAGGCCATCGAAAGGCCAAAATGGAGGGGAAGGGGGTGGGTTAGCAAGGTGGGGGGGGAGGGGGAGGGGGAGGGAGACATTTGGATTTTGTTTTCTCCTCTTAATTATCTGGGGCTGCCTTTGGAGAAATCGGCTCTCTTTGCATTGGGAAATTAACCCTTAATCTCCACAAATGAGGGCAATCAACCAATTTACTAAATAAACACCGATGATGACGAATGGCCGGCCCCTCTTTGTGATTTAATTTGAGAAGAACTTCACCTGGGGGAGGAGACGGGCTCCAGTTAACCTGGCAGGGTCATCCCCAGGAGCGGGTAGACTGAGCTGGTAGGTGGGAGAGAGTTTGTCTGAGGCTGGAGACGAGATTTCTTTTTAAGTCAACATTTTGGGTCCCTCGCTGGTTCAGGTCTTTCCTTATGAATTTATTCGGGGCGGCGCGCTATATACTGTTAACTTTGGCTTCGGAAGTGTGAAGCTAGTTAAAGCACCTTTCATTCGAATACTGGCCATCGGAAGCCCTTGGGACTGGGACAGAGCAACCGTTCATTTCTCACCTAACTCTCTCATTACTATGTTAAGATTCTCTCTGGACCTTTAATTCCCCGCCCCAGTCACCAGTTATTTTGTTTATAAGGAGTCATAGACATTTATTCAAATCACTGGGCAGCTGCCACAAAGTGGGGTACAGGGGCAGGCCCATATCATAGCGGATGCTCAAGGAACAATGAGGTTGCATGAACACATCCGTTCCACCTTTTGATTGAAAGTATGCAAGACAATAATCACATGGCCCTCGTTTATTTTAAAACGAGGGATGCCAATAGGTCACTGAAATGGCAGCTAATGGGAAGGTTGCTGGAGTCCACCCAGAAGGTGCCTTGAAAGAAAGTGTCTGGAGATCAACTTCAGAAAAATCCATCAAGGAAAACTGGAGCACACGCAATGTGCTTTGACCTACGTGGGTTCCCCAGGGGCTGGAATCAGCTCCAAAGCAACATTCCCTCCCCTCCCCACCCCCCCAGTCAAATGCACTAAGCATTGTGCTAGGTCCTGGGAATATAGGGCCCCTGTCCTCACAGTGTCTTCGGTCTTGATTATCAAATGCTTTTTTTTTTTTTTTTTTTTTTTTTTTTGCCTTTGGTTTTTAATGATGCCCGGACTTATCATGGGATTTGGCACTCCCTGAGGAGGCACTCTATCCGGTGGTGACATAGAAGTGGGTGGTGGTAGTAGTGGAGACTGAGTTGGAGAAACGTTTGGACATTTTCAGAATATTTTTCAGAAGGATCTTCAGAATGCAGCAATCCCTTCTTTTTGTTTTACAGATGAGAAAACCGAAGGCCAAGGCTGGCGAGAATTGCCTAAGGGCTCCCCGGAAGAACGTAAGAACGTGAAGGGAACCAGAATCCACATCTTTGGCTTCCTGGGGCCTGCTGTGTTTTATCCCAGAGCCTTGCCCCCTGATAACTGGCCAACTTTATTCCCTCTGTTTCCTGCTCACCTCTCGCTGGAAAGGACTGGTCTGAGTCTGCCCTCCGAAGGGAAAGATCAGAGTGCCTGGCTCAGCTGGGGGCTGGGGCAGGCCGAGAGCCCTGTCCTGGGAAAACTGGGTGAGTGTGGCCTCCCTGGTTTGTCCGCCAAGTCCTGAGCTGAACCCCCACAGCTGTGACTTGTCATCAAGGGACTGCCAGGGTCCAGCCTGACCCTAGAGGCAGGGGAGGGACTTGGGGCTCTTCCCTGTTGGCTGGACTGGGGAATGGGCTGGGGCCTCCAGCAGACTTGTGAAGAATGGCTACCAAAATGGAAGCGTTTTGAAAACAGCCGAGGAGGCGGGAGAGGAAGCATTTAGAGGAGAGATAAACAGAAGAAGCGCCAGACTTCTCACTCCAGCAAAAGGGGCTTTGGTTTACCTGTGAAATTCCACTCCTCCTCTTCCCCTAACCTAAGATTTATGAAGCCAGTTCGTGGCACAGAAGAAGTTATTTTAAAAGCCGAGTTCTAAGGGGCCGCGTTAATCTTGTTTCCCAGCACCCAGGGTCGGGCGGTGCCGTCCTGACTTGAAGCCCAGCTGAGCAGTCAGGGCCGGTGTTTGATTCCAGGGTCCCGATTGCTCATATCTTTAGTTTTTTTTTTTTTTCAGGCATCATTGCCCAGTTGTGGTGGGAGTAGGAGGCCCAGCCTTTGCTCCTGTGAGCTGGAATTGAACCTCTGTCCCAGTGGGCCACAGTCCCTCCACACAACCACTACGCCACCGGGGCTCAGCCTCGTTGCTGTTTTGATGAAGTTAGCGTTTACCAAGGACTTGTTAGGGAGCCCTGATGGTGCAGTGGGTCAGCGTGGCTAGCCTATGCAGAAGGCGGATGGTTCGAGTGCACCAGTAGCTCTGGGCGAGGAAAATCCGGTAATCTACCGCACTCAATGTTGCTGCCATTGTTTAAGGCCACAGAACAAAACACCACCGGTCCCGGAACCAGCCGCTCCATTGTGAACGTCCACGGTGCCGATCCATCTTGTCGAGGTCATTCACTTCACCCACCGTGACGGCCTTTTCCAGGGACTGGTTCCTCCAAACACACCTTCAAAGTAAGGGAGCCCCAGGCTGGTCATCCTCACTGCTGCGGATGGAGCCTTCTGGCCATCGTTCTCCCTAGACAGACTGGTTTGCTCTTCTGCCGCATCTCAGGACGTTCAGGCTCCTTCATCAGCACCATCCATGCCTCAAAGGTTCTTCTCCAGTCTTCACGCACCCCCCACCCCCCACTTTCACACGCACATGCAATGACTGAAGATACCAGGAAGGGGCCAGGCACTTTCCATATTTCTCGGACCATAAGACACACCCCGTTTTTAGAGCAGGAAAAGAAGGAAAAAAATATTCTGAGCCAAATAGTACCAGTATACTAAAATGTTCTGGGGTGCCGCACTTTGGACCAGAAGACGCACCCTCATTCCCGCCCCCCCCCTTTTTTTTGGTGGGGGAGGTGTGTCTTATGGTCCAAAACATATGGTAGTTCTCAAAGTGGTCGATACCTTTGCCCTTTAATGTTTTAAAGAGATGTTGAGGTTTTGTGGGGGTCTTTTTTGCTGCAAGGTTAGCATAGCCATTGTTTGATTACAGCCTTGGAAACAAGGTGGGGCAGTTCTCCTTTGTCCGGAGAGCCGCTCTGAGACAGAAGTGACAGCACACAACAACAATCACGGGAGGCTTTTGCTCAAACTCTTAACCCACACCATCTCCTTAAATCGCCATCATCCTGACAGACAGCCCTTTGAAGCAGATACTACTTATGTGACCCCATTTACAGATGGGAAAACCAAGTTACAGAGA
This sequence comes from Nesogale talazaci, assembly GCA_004026705.1. Classification (NCBI taxonomy): domain Eukaryota; kingdom Metazoa; phylum Chordata; class Mammalia; order Afrosoricida; family Tenrecidae; genus Nesogale; species Nesogale talazaci. The sequence goes on along the minus strand of PVJH01018606.1, from coordinate 7,312 downwards.
GGTCCAAGGTTACATGAGTAATAAGTAAAAGGCCTGGACCCGGAACGCAGAGCTCACGCTGTAGAAAACAACTCGTTGGAAAGGAAGAAATTCAGGCTCTTCCGAGAGCACAGATGTGTACAGCAGTGGTTCTCAGCCTTCCACACAGTGCCTCATGTTGTGCTGACCCCCGACCATAACATTATTCTCATTACTACTTCACTGTAATTTTGCTACCGTTATGAATCGTCATGTGAATATCTGACATGCAGGATGTATTTTCATTGTGACAAGTTGAACGTAATGAAAGCATAGTGGTTAATCACAAGACAATATGTAATTACATATTGTGACGTATTTAATTCTAATGACAAATAAATGAAATTTTGTCTTGAAGCAGGGTGTAGCATGGGTAACCGTTTTAATATAACAGTAAACTACATTGCTACATTTTGCAACATTCTGAGTAAAAAGCCAATATCATTGTGAAGGTTGAGATAGCTTCTTTCTCTCCTGATCAGCTTATTTGCGTGTGGGCAGACCCACCTGGAGATGGATAGAGGAGCGGTGGTTTCTAAGACCATCAGAAATACATGTTTTCTGGTAGTGTTCGGTGATCCCTGTGAAAGTGTCGTTCGACCCCCAAAGGGGTCTCAACCCACAGGTTGAGAATGCTGATGTAGAGAAACAAAGTGACTTGGAGAAAATCCCCCAAGAGCAGTGGATAAGGTGAGTTCCTTTTCTCCATGGAAGCCTCCGGGAAGATGTCAAGAGGAGGTCCCTAGACCAGGGTGACTGTACAGGGTATCAGATGCTGGGACGCCTTTAGTGACCATGTCACATGCTTCATTCAATCTGCAGGAAGGTGTGAGACAAAGTAATTTTCCCATTAACTTTTTTTATTGAAAATAAAAATAAAGCCATTTCGGTTAACTACTTAGAAACACAAGCTTTTATTTTTTACAGAGTAGGGACTCTTCTCCCTTCTTGGGAGATACTATTTGTGCAGGTTCTGTGGACTTGAATCTTTCTTTGGTCAACTGCTTACTAGGTATGTGGCTTTGGATGAGTCACTAAACTTTTCTGGGCCTCCATCTCCTCATTTGTAAAATGATGATAATGATAGTACCTGCCCCATAGGATTGTGAAGATCCAATGAGATAATGCAATGAATTTAGTGCCTGGCATGTTGTCAGTGCTCAATAGAGATGGTTTTTATTGTTTTTTTTTTTTTTTATGAATGCAAGAGTTCCTCAATTTTAGGCAGTCGGGGCTAAGGTTTCTGGTTTCTCAGAAAGCTGTCCACTTTCTCTGTACTCAGTTGAGAATGGGAATGCTGTAGGGAGGGCAAGTCCAGAGGAAAGTTATGCTTTCTTCTTAGTAGTTTCTTTTTTTTGGGGGTGGGGTGGGTGGGCATCACTGCCCTCAGGTGGTGAGAGTAGGAGGCCCAGCCCTTGCTCCGTGGAGCTGGAATCGAACCTCCATCCCAGTGGGCCGCAGTCTCGCGCACAACCACTACGCCACTGGGGCTCAGCCCTTTAGTAGTTTCAATGAACGGATATTGTTAAAGAATTTCCTCATTCTTTTGGGCTACATTTCTTTGGAATGGGCACATATATGGATCTCAATTTCTTGACATGGAGCAGTGAGTGCTTTCAGGGTGACTTCATTTTTTTGGCCATTCCATTCATTCCTGGAGCTTTGTTTTCCACCAGTGGCTTCAGTGTAGCTTGGACTCCATCCTTTGATAGCATTAGTTCTTGATCATGTGCTAACTCTTGAAATGGTTGAATGCTGATTAATTCCACTCGGTCCAGCGACTTTATATATCCTCTTGATACCTCCTGCATCATCTAATATTTTGTCCTTTATAGAATTCTTCAATATTTCAGCTTGTGGCTTGGATTTTTTTCTTCAGTTCTCTCAGTTTGGGATATGCTGAGCATGTTGTTCCTTTGGGGTTTTCTAATTTCAAGTCATTTGTCAATTAATACAATGCTTTCCTTACCCTTTGAAATTTCCATTCGACACTTGAACTTCATTTATTCCATTTGTTTTGGCTGCTCTGTGTTCAAGAGCAAGTTTCAGGGTCTCTTCTGACACACAGTTTGGTCTTTTCTTTCTTGCGTGTCTTTTATTTTTTATTTTATTTTATTATTTTTTGGGGGGGCATCACTGCTCTCTGGTGGTAAGAGTAGGAGGCCTAGCCCCACTGCTGGAATTGAACCTCCATCCCAGTGGGCTGCAGTCTCACGCACAACCACTACACCACCGGGCTCAGCCCTCTTGCATGTCTTTTAAAGGACCTTTGACTTTCTTCGTGTATCATAAGGTCTTCTGTCAATGACAGTGTTCCACGTCTCAAATCTGTTCTTGAGATGGTCTTCAAATTCAGGTAGGATATATTCAAGGTCGTATTTTGACTTCTGTGGGCTTATTTTAATTTTCCTCAGCTTCAGCCTGAATTGAATATGAGCAAGTGATGGACTGTCCCTCAGTCGGGCCCTGGCCTTGTTTTGGCTGATGATGTTGAGCTTCCTCATGGTCTCTTCCCATATGTCAAAGACAGTTGCCGCAATTTGGCAAGAGGCGATTGCCAGAAACTTAAGATGGATTAAGAAGAGCATGTAGGGGCTGAGCCCTGGTGGCGTAGTGGTTGTGTGCGGGACTGCGACCCACTGGGATGGAGGTACAATTCCAGCAGTGGGACTGGGCCTCCTACTCTCACCACCAGAGAGCAGTGATGCCCCCTCCCCCCCAAAAAAATTTAAAAAACACACAAAAAAGAGGAGGATGTAGAACAAGGGGAATCATTACTAGATGGATCTTGGCTGAAAGCAAAGAATACCAAAAGTTATGTAATTTCATGTCAACTAGATAAATAAGTCTAGGTCTGGAATATAGTCTGTTAGTCAGGTCACAGCCTGACGACGCCTCCTTATTGGTGTGGCCTTCTCATGAGGATTCTGGGAACTTCCTCTCTTTCTCCCTAGAGGCTTGCCACACACACACACACACACACACACACACACACACACACACACAGTCTCTCTGCTTCACTTTCCTGTTGACAAGCCATGTGGAGCCACACTGAGGCCTGTGAGAGCCTGGAGGTGCTTCCACCACCACTGGATCTACAAGACTGCACCCACTGACTGGTGATCTTTCTGCACTTTTGATCACTGCATGTGCTGCATGAGTGTGAAGAGGGATATATAGACTAGTATTGGACTTAGGGATAATATCAGACTTGTAGATTTGATCTGGATTAGTTTGAGATGTTTTCTTGATATACAACTATTCTTCAATATAAAGCTCTTTCTTATGCAACATGAGACTTGTTTCTCGAGTCAACCTGGCCAAACACAGATATTTTGTTTTATTGGCTATGCAAAGGCATTCAACTGTGTGGACCACAGCAAGCAATGGATCATATTGAGAAGAATAGGCATTTCAGAACATTCAGTTGGGCTCATGCGAAACCTATACACAGACAAAAGGACAAATTTGAATAGAACAAGGAAATACTGTGTAGTTTGAAAAATCAGAAAGTATGAATCAGGGCTGTATTCTTTTATCATATGCATTCAATCTCTATACAGAGCAAATCATTAAAGAAACTGGACTATATGAAGAGTCTGGGCTGCACGGATCTGCTTGCTGAGAGTGAAGAGGTCCTGAAACGCTAATGAAGATCAGAGACTACAGCCCGTCAGTGTGGTTGACACTAAATGTAAAGAAGCCCAAGCCCCTCACAACCGGATCAACATGCTACATTATGATAAAGGGAGAGATGATTTCAGTTCAGGATTTAATTTTACTTGGCTCCACAATCAATGCTCATGGGAGCCTGGCTCAAGAAATTCAATAAAGAATTGCACTCTGTTCTGTTTTATGTAGCTTTGCTATAAGATGGAGCTGCCTCAGGGATACCTCACAGCGACAGTAAGGTAAAGGCGTGTGTTAGTCTGGGTCGACTAGGGAACCAAATCCAGAGCGACTCATAGGTGTACCAGAAAGGGTTATATCAAAGAGCAAGCGCATATTGAGAAAACATCCCAGCCCAGTTCAGATCAAGTCTATAAATTCTCTACTAGCCCATAAGTCTGATATCAGCCCATAAATTCCTCTTCAGACTCATGCAGCACATGCAATGATGCCTAATGCGAGATCGCAGGCCATGGGGTGGAAAGTCTTGTGGATCCAATGGCAGTAGATGCATCTCCAGGGCTCTTCCTACCATCAGTGTGGCTGTCAAAAGGAATGTGCAGCAGCGTGGCCTGCCTCCAGAGAGGAAGAGATGCTGTGACCCGATTGACAAGCTAGACTCCACCCCTTCATTGTTTTATCAAGTTGTCATGAAATTGTGCTGCTACTCAAGGCATAACCATTGGATCTGCTGAAGACAAAACCTTTTCCCCCTTGAATTGGTATGCCGATATGGTTCAGTGAGTGACTTGATAGGGCTCTTCTAGTTCTAGTTTTTATAACTTACACCAAATGATATAAATATATATTTTTAAAAGATCATTTTATTTATTTATTTATTTATTTATTTTTGTGTGTGGGAGCATCACTGCCTCTGGTGATCGTGGGCGCTACCCAGTGCTGCTCCTGAAAGCCACCGCTGGATTTGAACCGCCAAGCCCGCGGCCGCAGTCCCGAACTCAACCACTTACGCCACTGGGGCTCAGCCCCCAAATGATATTTTTCCTGATGAATCTGGGTAGGAGAAGGTGAGGAAAGATGCTGATAGGATGATATGATCCGTTGTGAGTGATGGTAACAATGCTGACTTTGATTGTAAAAACTTGGAACTCTAACCTGTGGATTGGTTGATGAGCTTACAGTAGGATATGATGTGTGTGTGTGTGTGTGTGTGTGTGTGTGTGAGATTATCGGCAACAAAAAAAGCTGAGTGTGTAGTACATCCTTTTGGCCCTGAGAGCCATGCTTGCTGAATCTCCTAGATCCAGGAGACAGAACGTTGTGACCCCAGAGGAGCAGCAGCAGCAGCAGAGCCAGAGCACAAGACAGAATGGCAAGCTTCCTGGTCTCTTGTGTAAGTCACACAGAGTCTTCAGGCAGGTAGCTTCCTTGTGGAATGAGGTGCCTTCAAGCACTTCATTGAGGATGCTGGGTTCGCTGACCATGGAGCTAGAGCAAACCATCTTTGGATGGAGGCTGATAATGGATTGAAGTGGATTATAGTGAAGCATTTATCAACAGTGCTCAAAGAGTTTTGTAAAATTGTTCAAACAGGGCAAAGGCCGGGTCAGGGGGCCAGATGGGTCTGCTGCAGGGACAGCTCAGAAGAGGCTCTCCTGATCAAAAGACTGCACATTGAACTTTTCTGATCCCGAATGTTAACTTTTCTAATACACTTCGATTTTGAGTAATGATCTGTGAGTTCTGTGTGGTCATTGCAAGACACTGAACCCAGCGAAGACGGGGCAGGATGGTTGGTGTCATAATTTATTGAGAAAGTTAGAGGGTGGGGGCCTGTCTGGCATCTGCCTTATAGGAATCAACTGGGGCTGATGTGGTTTGATTCTCTTCCCTCTGTGTGAAGTCAGAGAAGTCAGATGGTATCTCCATCTCTGCAGTTTACTGTTGCTATCAAGTTGATTTCAGCTCTTGGCGACCTCATGTGTCACAAAGTAGATCACCACACATTTCTGTGAAGCACTCAACAGCTCGCTGCACTGGGACTCTTGTATGCCTAAAATGGAAAAGCCAACAAAAATCTCCTGACATTAAACTAATTCCAATTCTTTGTGACCCTAGAAGATAAAGTAGATTTGCTTGCTCCATAGGGCTCTGAAGACCAGATATCTTCACAGGAGCAGACAGACTCATTTATCTCTTGTACAGTGGCTGATGGATTTGAACAGCTGACACTAGTCAGTAGCAAAATGCTTAACCCACTGTGCCACCAGGGGCTCCTCTCTGTATGCTTACCACTCCGGGGAAACATTCTGTTCTTACTCATATCTTTTTTAGATGGAAGACTTTTAGAACCAAGAACTGTGCTAGGTAGAAATGGGGTGTGTGAGGCTGATCTTCCAATGGAAAAACAACAAAACCAACCCAACACCATCAAGTTGATTCCGACCAGGCAGGATGCTGTGCTCAGCAGAGTGGGACAGCTGCCCAGGGTGCTCTCGGCTTCCGCCATCTTTACGGCAGCAGCTCTCCGGCTTTGCTTCTGCTTACTGGAAAACGGGGGGAGAGACTCAGACCCCACTGGGACATTTTCCCTGTGTTCCCATTTGCTTCACATGACTGTCCTGCCCCTTCCGTGCGGAGGACAGACACAACTGGAATGCCCTACAGAGCATTTTTGATTTACAGAGCCTGGGGAACACTGCCCACTGTTGCAAATGGAAGGGTCAGAAGCTGTTACTGGAGGAACAGCGAGCTCTTGGCACGCGGCATGTACATTTAAGCCATCTTTGTATTTCTTTTTTCATTTTTCATTTTTTTTTTCATATTGTGTTTCTGAAGAGACTTTCTGAAGTACTAGGTGGTTTTGTGTTTCTGAAGTACTAGGTGGCTGCTCAAAGGCATTTGTTGAATAAACAAGTTGTTGTTTTCTACCTCTGTTTGCCCTGTGCTACTCAACAGTCTGCTTAAAAATAATCTTCCTCATTGCAATCCCTGAGTGCGTAAGCACTAAAGTTTGTGCTCCGCTATCTGTGCCACATAACAATTAATTCAAAAGATGCTGTTTTATGATTTCATTCAACCAGAAAGGTCTTTGAGTATCCCAGGACTCAGAACGATATTTCATTTAAAAACAAACACCATAGACTCTTTTGATAAACACAAAATAAACAAAAACTTCAAACGCACAATTGTCCAATAAGTCGACTGCGTTTTCACCTGCATATCCTCCGAGTAGGAATGGAGGCCTGTGGCCGTGAGCAGCCTGTCAGGTGGCCCCAGACTCACGGTGACCTCATGCACAGCAGAGTAGAACGCTGCTGAGTCCTGAGTCATCCTGGCTCCTGACAGACGCGCCCACTGTGATTTCCCCCTAGGGTTTTTGCTGGCTGATTTTCAGAAGTAGATTGCCAGGCCTTTCTTCGTCATCCGCCATAATCTGGAACTCGGATCCACTGAAATCTTTTCAACCTCCCAGCAACATGTGAGCCGTCAAAGATTGATGGGTGGTGGCTGTACATGAGGTGTACAGATTGGGACTAGAACCCACATCTTGCATATAACCCTCTAACATAGGGTCAATTCTGCCGCATAGCTACCCTACAGGACAGAGGTGAATTCCATAGGATTTCCCAATTTGTCGGGTTTTGTTAAATCATTTTTGGGG
>PVJH01018605.1:32677-44869 GCA_004026705.1 Nesogale talazaci | reverse complement strand
GGGGTCCCGGAGACCCGGGGCTGCCTGCTGCGCCCTTCCCAGGACCCTCGTGTCTGGGCGCCCCGGGGAGTCGGCCACGAGCCTGGGGAGAGCCCGGAGATGTCTGCCCCGCCTCGCCCCACTACAGCGGCCTGCCAGCGTCTCCTAGCAAATTGTCAGACCTCCCCTCCCCGTTTCCCCCCCCCCCCCCCCCCCCACGAGGATGCGGATGGAAGGCCCCGCAAAGGTTCAAAACCGCACTCAGAGCCGCCCAGGGCTGCGTTTTCCATGGACCGGTGCTTTTAAGAATTAGGCGTGTGCCTGAACGCCTCCCACGTCAACCACTGGCTGCTCGCGCACGAAGCAAGTGTTTTACAAACTGCGTGTTCCCTCCCACGAGAGAAGGCTGCGTATTTAATGTACTGCGCGGTGAATGGCAGACAACGCACACCGGATGGCAGCAAGATAGGAGAGAGTGGGGGTGTGGGTGGGGAAAGGAGGAAATAAAATGACACATATCTCCCCCCCCCAACCCACTGTTATCATAGAATTCAGACTCGTAGCATGTCACATAATTTTGTCATTTTCAGCCTTCTTAGATGCATGATTAACCTCTCAAATCGACCCGCCGCCTCTCCCTATCTTTGAGAGTATATCAATATTAAAAATGGCTTCCTTGATAGCAGAAATTTCTTTCCAACCCCCAAATAAGACAATATTTTTCCGGACCTCACGTTTCTGAGATAGGTTTTCGCCTGTGCTGCCTCTTTCATTAAGGTGTATGTTTTCAGGACGTGCATTGTGCTTGCCGCATCTGTGAATAGTCGTAGCAATTCACTACCATCCCCATTCACCTGCCAGATAAACACCCATGACAAGTTTCTAATAAATGAAGTGTTTGAACCGCCTTCCAAGAATCATGGTTTTTAACAGGTTGACTGTTGAAACTGAGAAGTTCAATGGCTTAACATCGGAGAAACATCTTGCTCCTGATAGTTGAATGCAAGTATCATTAATCAGTGGTAGTTTTCCTCCATCCAGTGACTCAGCAACCCAGATTCCTCCCATCCCTTAGAGCAGAAGTAAGCAAAATGTTTTCGGGAAAGAACCAAATAGTAAATGTTTTAGACTTTGTGAGAGAGGTGGTCTTTGAGGCAACTATTTAATTCTGTCTCTACGATTAGAATAGAATGCAATAGACAGTCGCAGCACCAGCAGGGTGGGGCGGGCTGCATCTGGTGACAATGCCAGCGGGGATGACGCCACATGACAAATTACAGTGATACTTTTATTCACGTGGTTTTGACAAAAAAGCATGTGCTGTTGTTTTCACGGCTGCCAATGTTTTGGTTTTTTTTTTTTTCAAGTTCCAGGAGTTTTTATTATTTGGATAACAGCACACAAAACCAGGCAGAGAAGTCCCCAAGAAAATGGTGGTCATGTTCTACTGGTATCTGTCCTCGGGTTCTTCATCTTCTAAGCACTTAGATATTTTCCTATTTATGCTACTAGACATTTATTGCAATGCAATCCAAGTGTGAATAAGTGTTTTTTTATCCTTTAGAACTTCCCTCTACCTTCCTTTAAATAGAAAAAAAAGACACCCCATGGCTTCTTAGAGCTTCTATGGCCATAGTTGTCTCACCATTGTTTTAAAAACAGACTGCTCTTTGGGCTCAATCCAGGGGCCCCAGTCCTCACTGTTACTGTCGATAGTCTCCCAAAGGCGAGGATGCTAACTGGGTTGAAGACAACGGGGAGGGACCTTCTGCAAACTGAGGACCATTGGGGATCCGAGCGGAGGCAAATCTTGTCAACAAGATACCAGCTCCTTCGACTAAAGCTAGGACAATGCTACCCATTGCAGCTGATCCCACCATGGCCCCCGGTCTATTTCTTGCCCCCAGTATGGCTCCTGTTATGTATGGCTCTTGCCCCCAGTATGGCTCCCCTTGTGATGGAGGTCCAGGCCTCCCCAAACTGCAACGCTGCCTCCCACCCTTGGTGCCCTGGTCTTTTTTTTTTTTTGGGGGGGGTGGGCATCACTGCTCTCTGGTGGTGGGAGTAGGAGGCCCAGCCCCACTGCTGGAATTGAACCTCCATCCCAGTGGGCGGCAGTCCCTCGCACAACCACTACGCCACCGGGGCTCAGCCCCAGAAAGCCTTTAATTGCTTAGAAGATACCACCACCGATGGTGCCCGTGGCGCAGGCTCCACCGCTGTCGTCCACGAGGCACCAGAGGCAAGGTTCTCACGCATACTCCTCCAGTCGTGCCACCGCCAGTGTTCTTACAGCTGTTAAAATGAACATGAATTTGATGTTTTTGAATGTTTCCACTTTGTGTTCTACTATTACTGATTTTTTTCCCTTTACATAGAATTCCACCCTCAAACTCGCTGCCATCCAGTTCATGCGGACTCAGAGCAACCCCATAGGCAGGGTAGACCTGCCTCTGTTGAGTTTGAGACTCGAGACTGCAACTTTTTGGTGGGGTAGAAAACCTTATCTTTCTCCCAAGGAGTAACTGGTGGTTTCCAACTGCTGACCTTGCAGCTAGCAGCTCAAATACATAACCACTACCAGGGCTTCCGCGTCAATGTCAATACATTAGGCTGTGAGTTTGATATTGTAATTTATACTTTTGTTAGTTTATGTTACTACTATTGTCATTACAAGAACCCCTGGGTGTATTTTGGTAACTTTAGCCACAAAGCTGTGTTTCCTCCATTTACCCAGTAAGGCATATCTAATTCTTAATCACAACGACCCGGAAAGTACATATTTTATTTCACTTTTCATCGGTAAAAGTGAGACCTACAGTAGATAAGAAGGAAAACTCAGAAATGTAGTCCCTAGCAGGGCATGACACGTCTTACAATTCGACAAGACTGAAGGTGGTGGGGAGAGGGTGGTTACAGCCAGTTACCTCTAGCACTCATTCTAATCAATTTAATTGGATTTGTTTTATGTTCATTTATCCTTGGACTGATGAGTAAGAAAGTCACTGAGAGTGATTCCTGTTCATTTTGTTTTTAAATTACTTGTCAATCATTCTTAGCATACCAAAGTAGAAGTGCTATGGGAGGGAAAGGAGGGTAACAATGCTGTCAATGCAGCTTTGCCCCCAACAGAAGACAATGATTATTGGGTGCCTTTGCGAGAACAGGACACCACAGGATAAATGCCATTAAGACTGTCATTATAATAATGCACAGTCCATCAAAGCTAGAAATAACCCTTTCAAAGACAATTCTCTCAATTGTCATGTAATCTATTTAAAATTACCTGTAATTCAATCTCTTTAAATAAATCTTGATCAATGCTTCTCTTAAAGTTTATAAGTACAATTTCTTTTGGATACTAACATTTATGAAGCTGCTGAAGCCATTCAATATAGTTAGGGACTTTGTCTCCCCACCCCCACCACACCCTTCCACCCCGCCTGCGTCTTCCTGCTTGAGTCAAGTTAAAGATATTGTGATTTCCTTTTAAAAAGTTGATTATATGAAGCATCTCTTAATGTCTTCATACTTACCATTGTTTCAGAGAAGGAAAGGATTTTTTTAGTACTAAGCACTGAACTTCGTGTTCTTTTATTATTTTGAGATGGGGCAGTTCTTACTCCAAAATACTGGATTTTCTTTAAGATCGCAGCTCTATAAAGATTAACATCTTTAAAACCGACACATGGTGGCACTATTCTTAGGTAGAGTAACAACAAGAAGGGGAAGCCCACTAATTTTTTCTCCAGGATTGGTTTTTATCATGATGTAGGAGGTTAAGGATGATGATGAGAACAAGGACAGAGAAACAAAGACAAGAGAAAAAAATAGAAAGAAGGAAAAGAAAATGTTAATATCCACAAAGACCACTAGAAAGAAGAGGGGTTGAAATTTTGATTGGTGTGATGAGTCTTGGTGTGATTGCCTTAATGAACACACCTGCTAGGTGCAAAGCATCCTGAGAAAGCTGACACAGGAGCTTTTAAGTTAGCAACAACTCACTGCCATCCAGTCATTCTGGACGTAAAAGGGACCAAATCAAGATGCCCCTGTGCCTTTCTGAGGCGATAAGGCTTTCTGGGAACATAAAGACTCATTTTTTTCCCCGAGGAGCAGATGGTGGCTTCAAACTGCTAAATTGCAGTTAGCAACCCAATACATTACTTACTGTGCCTCTAGGACTCCTTCTTTGATCTTACAAGGAGGGCAACCACTAAATAATGGCAAAAACTAGCACAGGGAGATAGATGCCTTTCAGTAATAAAACAGAAGAATGTGAAGGTAGAATCAAGACTCATTTGGTAACGAACCCAAAGCATTGCATACGTTTTAGCTGATGGAAAACTATGTATTCATCAACTATATATTTAGTGACTACTAAAGGCCAACCACTGTGCAAGACACTGAGAGTACAACACTGAAGAAGACCGGTAGGGTCCTGCCTTTCATGGAATCAGGCAGTTTAAGGCAGGGGGTGGACAAGCATTGGCAGCATGGTCAAGGAACTTGTTAGAAAGGCACATTCAGATGCATCCTTAAGGTTTGGCCCTGTAACCTGGGCCCCACACATGGTTTTTGTTGTTCTTGTTCAAATTGTCCATGGGATCACACAACAGGTCAATAATTTCTACATGTACAGTTCAGTGACCAAGTTGTTTTTCCTCCATTAACTTAAACAGCTCATTACCCGGTAAGTTTCCAAACTAGTCTTTTGTGTTGCTGTTGTCAATTTGATCCCATATTGGTAGTTCTCAAAAGAGCACAATGCTTAAGATATTCTTTACAAGTTAAATTAACTACGATTTCTGATGCGCTGGTCAAGTTTGAGGACTAGTTTATGCAGACAAGAGGCCCTGACTGGTGCAAACCATTAAGTCCTTCACTGCTAATCAAAGTGATGGAGGAAAGAGACCACTCAGAGGTGCCTGGGAAGAAAGGCTTGGTGATCTACTTCTGAAAAAGCAGCCACTGAAACTCAGAGTCGAGTTCTACCTCGACACCACAGCGTCACCACGTGTCAGAATTTGCTCCTTGACAACTGGTTTGGTTTGGGCGTCCTATAGCAGAAGGAACTGTCCTTGTGGCTGGCAGTGTCATGGAGGAGGAAGAATGTGAAGAGGGCCCTTCCATTTGGAAGTAAGGTGACAGAGAGTCTTCCTAGCTGTGTGAGAATCCCCCACAGTAGTCAAGGACCAGGTTCTAGTGACCCTACACACCCCTCAAAGACAAGACTGTAGCGATGCCTGCGTCTCACCATCTTCTGCATCTCCCTTTCTTGCTCGGGCCTTGGTTCAGGCCCTCTGTGTCTGCCTGCTATCCTACCAGTCCAATGTTGAGCCAGCTCTCCTCCCTGTGGGCATTCCCACATCTCCCCAGCCCACTGTCTACAGTGATCTTTCTAAAACTGTATTAGAGCTTTAATTCCGAGCTCCCAGTTTGGAGAAGACTACAGGTTGCAGTGAAAGGTCACAATCCAGTAGAGAGTTGTTGTCTCCGAAACTCGCAGGGGCAGGTGTACTTTGTTCTGTAGGGTCGCTATCAGTAGCCATCAATTCCAAGGAGGTGTTTGGTTTTGGTTATTAACCAGGAATAAGCAAAGTGCAGTAGGAAGTAGATTACTACTCTCCCACTCCTCAGGGAGGGGCTGTCTCCTTAAGGGGCATATCTTTAGGTTATGTCCTTGTTAGAGATGGCCCTACTGGGGTTGGAAAGACATGGGTCAGAATGCCTTAGACCTGTCTTATAAGCATAATATACATGTCCCAGTCATAGTCCTGTTCCTCCTTCTATAGTCCTGCCTGCAACTGTAATATAGTGATCTGTCACTGTTCATGCTTCTGTGAGTTATCTTTGTACTGTCATGTCCTTGGTAAGCCTCTAGTTCTCTATAAACCCTTGGGCTGCATTATGACTCGGGCTAATTGATGTATCCTGATGATGCGTCTTTGCCATTTCTCTTCCTGTTGAAGGCTTAGTAATGATCTCCTTAAAATATATTCATGATTTGGGGTCTCCAGTCAATTACATTATTTTCTCGGTAGAACATTCTCATTGGCTACCCCTTGCCCACACTCTAGCACCAAGTCATGTGCAGAACTAGGCAGGGAGCTTGGATTTGCGAAGTGGCCTGATTCAGGACACAGTAGGGAAGCAGGGACCCTGGGAGGGAGCTCCCTTTGTCCTCCCTAGAGGAATTTAGATTCAATAGTTCCACATGAGACGCAGGCTGCCAGCATCTGTTCTCTGGTCCGCAGGATCAGCTCCCATATCCTCAGTAGGGCACTGCAGCTTTTTGTGATCCATCCCTGCTCTCCTCTCATGCCTTTGAATGGATTTTCCTTACATTGCCAAGGGGACCCTAGCTGTGGAGAACCGTTTGTGTCAGTTAGCAGAGTACTGCAAGGAGCCAGGTCTTTGTGCCACTGCCCCCACCCCCTCCCTGTGGGTGTCCTTCCCCACCTTGTTCTTCAGAGAAGCGTCTACATATTTCAAGGTGCAGCTCCAGGATCATTTATTTTAAGCCACACTTCAAAAGATAGCAATAATCTTATTGCCCCCTTTGTACTTCTGAAGACTCTTATTGTAGCACCAACTTCAATAACATTTCAGCATATTATCAAAAACCAACGGCCCTGAAGGTGGAAGTCCAAGTTGCACTGAAGGCCTTGGCCAAAAACAAGCTCCAGCAGCTGACTTAAGGAAGTGAGATGTTTTCACAATAGAGGCAATGATGGAACACTCTATGCCAAGAAATTTGGACGACAACTAGGGAAGAGATTCATGTCTGTGCCCATTCCAAAGACGGGTGACTCAGGGAATTCAACAATACCACTCATATCCCATGTAAGTAATGTCCTATTAAAGACAGGTCATTGGTGATGAAAGCGTAAATAGACAGGGAAATGCCACAGATTTATGCCTGATTCAGAAAAGGAGATGGAACGGGATAAGAAATCATTTCTGGGGGCTGAGCCCCGGTGGCGTAGTGGTTGTGCGCGGGACTGCGGCCCACTGGGACGGAGGTTCAATTCCAGCAGTGGGGCTGGGCCTCCTACTCCCACCACCCAAGAGCAGTGATGCCCCCCCCCCAAAAAAAAAAAAAAGAAATCATTTCTGATGTCAGGTGGATTTCTGCTAAAAATGGAGAATACCAGAAAGATGTTAGAAAAAAAAATGACATGGGTGCCATATCTCGTTTTCTTTAAGTTCACAAGGGAGAAATTGTCAAATTCCACATCAGCTTTACCCAAGACAGATTTCTGTGGGTCTGAGACCAGACCTGTCTCCCCCAGCTTGTTCTTCTTTACTCTATCCTGTTCCAAAGCACACACTTTTTGTACTTTTGACTAGTTCATTGCATTGGCCACCAGATCTCACAGACTGTGATGGTTACATAACCTGGTATCAATTTGAGAACTCAGAGTGATGGGGTGGAGTCTAGCCTGTCAGTCAGGTAGTCGTGATGACCTCATTTGGAGGTGCTAAGGAGATAACTTGCTGGGAGTGAGTCATATGCTTACTCCTTGTGAGACATCTCTGTGGAGAAAACACATGGAGAGAGGCTGGTGGAGCCAGATCTCTGGAGCAGAAGCCCCATGAAGTACCCTGCCAGCTCTGAGATGCTTACACTGCTGGATCCACAAGACTTACCATCCACTGGCCTCTTCCTGCATTCGGCATCATTACATCTCCTTTGTCAATTTAAAGAGGACTATAGATTGGTATCTGACATATGGGCTAATATTGGACTTACAGACTTTGTCTGGACTGGTCTGGGATGTTTTCTCAATATTGAACTACTTTTATATATAAAACTCTTCTTATACACACACGAGGGTCCATAAATCTGTTTCTCTAGTCTACCTGGACTAACGCAGAGATAAAACTCAAAATTATGGGCTCTATTAAGGAAGTGAACAGGTTACATAACTCAGAATACAATCATTCATAAAGTATAGCCTCTTCTCAGTTATGCCTGCAGGCAGGCCCCCGATGATACATAGACTTAAAACAAAGACTTATTCCTTCCAGGGAATTCCTAACTCCCTTTGGCGTATCCAATCAATTATTATAGTGGGTCTGTAAGCCCTCTGTAATCATGATTCTCTTATTGATGTCCACCACACATGTAGGCCTATTTCACAATACCAGGTAGGAGAAACCATCCATATGTCCAGCCAGATCAACACATATTCCTTAAGTTAAAGCAAATAAGTTTATTCTTCTCTTTTCCACCACTCAACTATGTCTTCATTGTGTGCATACCTTGGGTATCTGGCAGGGTGGATCCAGTAGACACAGGCCCCCTATCAAACCTTGCTTAACCAGCCTGGCTACTGCCCCAGAAACATTTTACCCCTGGGTTGCACCATATTTCTTGCATTTCTTTCAGCCTTTATAAGTAGTAATAATCAAATAAACCAACTTAAAATCAAAAGTTTTACTCCCATGCCCCTTCATTGCTTCCAATGAGTCTAGAGCTATTGCAATGAATCCTATCTGACTCCAACTATAAAAAGAAATGAGATGTGACATGGGGCAGCTGAGTTCCATTAACATGTGGATGGAGGGGGGGGGGCTGGCAGGAAAAAGTCATTGGTGGAAGTAACAAAGACTGACTAGAAGAGCCATATTAACTAATCCACAGTACTGCAGATGTTTACCTATCCCATTTGCTATGCATAGATAGTTGCATGTGAGCCACATCAGATTATGGATAACATTGTATAACATGAGGATTCCAAAAGACTTAATTAGACTCATGCTGAATGTACATATAATAAGAGGCAGTTGTTTCACCAGAACAAGAGAATTCTGTGGAGTCTGAGATCAGGAAAGGTGTCCATCAGAAGTGTCTTCTTTTTCTTTACTTACTGAGCAAATAGTCCAAGAAGCTGGACTATGTGAAGAAGAACCCAGCATGAGAATTAGAGGAAGTCTATTAACTACCAGCAGTATGTATGCCACAACTTTACTTTCTGAAAGATGACTTAAAGCACTTACTAATAAACGTCAGATAAATATATAGCCTCCACTGTGGGTTACACCTCAAAATCAGGGTCACAAAATTTTTTCACAACTGGACCATTTAGACATCATGATACCGGAAGAAACAGTTGAACTTGTTAAGAATTTCATTTAACTTTTCCCCACAATCAGTGCCCAGGGGAGCAATAGTCAAGAAATAAAATGATCTATGGCTTTGGGAAACTCTTCTGCAAAAAAAACAAAAAACAAGCAACTCTCTTTCAAGTGTTACAAAGCAAAGGTGTGGCTTTGAGGATTAAGGTCACCTTATCTGAGCTACAGCAAGTTAGGTCGCCTCAAATGAACGTTGGAAAGGAAACATTGTCAGGAAACTGGACAATGACTGTGTCAGTCTGGGTAGGTTAGAGAAACAAACATGCATATGCATATAAGGAAGAGGTTTATATACAAGAGGAATGGAACATTGAGAAAGCATCCCAACCCAGTCCAGCCCAAGTCCTAAGTCCAATATTAGCCCATATGTCGGATACCAATCCATTAGTCCTCTTAAGACTCATGAAGCACATGCTATGATGCCAGGACAATCACAGGCCAGTGGGTGCAGTCTTGTGTATCAAGTGGTGGTAGAAACATCTCAGCACTGGCAGGAGTCTCCATGTGGCTTCTCCAGCTCGAGAGGTCTGGTTCTATTAGGACAAGCCGATGTGGCTTCTCCTCCAGCTCCTCCAGGTTCAGGATTCAGGATCCATGTTGTCTTGTCAGTCGAGCGTCCCAAGAGACTGAGTTTTGTGTCTTATCTGTAGAGCGTCTCCAAGCAACTGAGTCATTAGTCTCTTCCTTTCATGAGATTTCCCAGAATCCTCAGCGAAAGCCATGCCCACACAGAGGTCTCATTGACTATCTCCACATTGACAGGCTAGACTCCACTCCTACACTCTTACTCAAATTGGCACCTGAGTACATGACTGCCACAATGACTAAGGAAGAATTCTGGTGCCGGCAAAGAATATTGAACGTAGTGTGAACTGCTCAAAGAATGATCACATCCTTGATGAAATAAAGCCAGAATACTCCTAGAAGAGCGATGGTGATGCTTCATCTCACATGCTTTGAAAAAGGTATCAGGAGGGTCACGTTTATGAAGGAGGACACCAGGCATGGTGAGGTAGAGGGTCACTGAAAACGAGGAGCTGGAGGTCCTCAAAAAGATGGAGTGGCTGCAGCAATAAGCTCAAACAGCAATGGTGTTGAGGGTCAGTAGTAGTAGGTGCTCCTTCTCTAGTACACAGGCTCCCTGTCAGTCAGGACCTAAACCCGGGCATCTAACCACAGTAACGGACTCCGTCGAATCTGAATCAAGGTGAAGGTAGCTCCCCCTGGAGTGTGATGGACAGTCCATTTACACAAAAACAAAACTAGAAAACTTAAGGTTGGCCCATATTTTTCTGTAGAGCTGGGAAAGAAGGTAAAATATTATTCTGAAACAACTGGGCTGCAAAGGGATTACCCCCAAAGAGGCATTTGAATGTCCAGGCGGTTCAGATGTAGATTATGTGGTACATTCTTTATCTAAAGAAGAGAAAATGCAGTGAAACCCTTCCTTCCCTGCCAAAACAAAACCAACATTGGAACATTATGTGGGCAACTGATAGTCATTATTGTTTGCTGACTTGCTGTTTTTACTTTTTATTCTTTACAGATTCCCAAGCAGGTCTGAGCAAATAAAAACTATTCAATTATTTAGGCAGACTTTATCCATTCCTATTCTTGTTAGGCATCAGGTGTAATAGCTGGTGTTCTCGCCAGATCAGGCAAAGAAATTTCAAAAATTACCAACAACTTTGCTATGGTTACAAAAGCATTATATACATATATATACATATATATATTTATTTATTTGTTTTGCGGGGGGCATCATTGCCCTCTGGTGGTGGGAGTAGAAGGCCCAGCCTTGCTACTGGATTTGAACCTCCAACCCAGTGGACTGCAGTCCCGCGCACAATCACTACGCCACCAGGACTCAGCCCTACATTATATTTTTAAAGAAACAAAAACTAAGCAAAAATAAGGGGGGAAATAGTCTCTTAACAATTCCTTACATTTTCCCTGATTTTGAAAAGTTAAAAAACAAAACATGCTGCATTGTAACTTAATCTCTATACATAATGTTAACACCGTCTCATATCGATGTTACATCAATTTTATTGGCTGTATTGCACTTGGATGTACCACAAAATAAATACACAAATTTCAGAACGTTGAGCACTTGGGGTATTCACGAGGTAAATTCTTGAGGTCCCACTGCCACCGACTGGACTGCGACGCTCAATGACCCTACAGTGCAGGGTAGGGCTGCCCCTGCGGGTTTCTGAAACGCGAGCAGAAAGCCTCCCCTTTCTCCCGAGGCTTCCCCACTAATTTCCTTAATTCTCTACAATTCCAGCAGCGCACTCGGGCGCCCCGGCTTCGACACTACGGGGGATTTGGGACAGTAGAAGGACACACACAGCCTTTTCCGATGGGCAAAATGCTTCCGTGTTCAGCGTGTCGGTTACTTGGGAATCACGGAGGCTCCGGGAGGAGTGTTTCCGTGAAGGCGAGGTGGACGGCGGCCACCTCCCTGAGTTTGACCTTAGTCAAGGTGGCGCAAGCCAAGACCGGCGGCGCGCGGACGCGCAACTCGCTGCGTGCGTCTGCGCGTGCGCAGGCCGGCGTCATCAGCAGGGGCCGAGTCAGACCTGCAGCGGGGCCGCGTGCGGTACCGGGTCGCTTACTACCCTTCTTCCTTCGCTTCTCCACTCTCGAGCGGGGTCGGGATTAAGCCGGGGGCGGGGCGGCCGCGAAGCCAGGGCCCGGTGTCTTTTTATACCCACGTCTGCGCGCGTGCGGGTTTGTGTGTGGGGGTGAGTGGTGCGGACGCTTGAGGGGCGGTGCAGAAGATGACCACACCCCCTTTCCCACGTTTGTCTCCGCTCAGAGGTCTTCACCACTGACTTCCCGTTCCCCCAGGCCAGAACCGCCCGGCCATCGAGGGGGTTCTGACTTGTAGTGACCCCATAAGGCCGCAAAGATTAGAACTGCCCTTGTGGATTTATGGGAACAGAAAGCCGCCTCTGTCTGAATGACTGGTGGTCTTGAACTGCTGACCTTGTGGTTAGATGAAGCCGTTCCATCACCGCCCTGTTACAGAAGTTTATAGTGATGTGGAGAACCCCTACCCCG
>PVJH01018605.1:0-32577 GCA_004026705.1 Nesogale talazaci | reverse complement strand
GCTACTGGTGTGGCGATTGGCATGGGAATGGTTCCTCTTGAAGTTATTTCAGAAACTGCTTTGATGTTTCACACAAAAGGTTACAACAAAGTCAGCCCATTCTTTGTCCCGAGGATTCTGATCAATATGGCTGCCGGCCAGGTCAGCATTCGATATGGACTCAAAGGTCCCAATCATGCAGTTTCCACAGCCTGCACCACAGGAGCTCATGCTGTAGGAGATTCCTTTAGATTTATAGCCCATGGCGATGCTGATGTGATGGTGGCTGGTGGTACAGATTCATGCATTAGCCCATTATCCCTTGCGGGGTTTTCCAGAGCCCGGGCTCTGAGCACAAACTCTGATCCCAAGTCAGCATGTCGGCCATTTCATCCAAAGAGAGATGGTTTTGTGATGGGAGAAGGTGCGGCTGTGCTTGTGCTGGAAGAACATGAACATGCTGTTCAGAGAGGGGCTCGGATTTATGCCGAGATTTTGGGCTACGGACTCTCAGGTGATGCTGGTCACATCACCGCCCCGGATCCTGAAGGAGAAGGTGCCTTAAGGTAAAGATTGTTTGTTTCCTTCAAAATCAAACTTCCAGTAAGACTCTTTAGAGTTCCAAGTTTTAAAAACTGGTTTAATCCACGTGTTCCTGTGTGTAGTCTCTCCATTATCTTCTCATTTTAAGGTAAAAGCATTTTTTTTTTTTTTGGTATCACTGCCTTCTGGTGGGAGTGGGAGGCCCAGCCTTGCTCCTGGAGAGCTGCTGCTGGATTTGAACTGTCAAGTCAGTGGGCTGCAGTCCCACACTCAACCACTTAAACCACCGGGGCTCAGCCGGTAAAAGTATTTTTAACTCCATACATCATCATGTGTGGACTGTTCGCAGACCTTTGAACAGCCTGGGGAAAATTGCGTTAGCCAGGGCCAGTCAAGTTGTGAGGAAGGTCACATGTGCCTTTGCCAACTGTTCCTGCCCTAAGTTGTGCTTAGCGGCGGATAGCCTGCTCCTTCCCATGTCCCCGTCTCCAGACCTGCGTCAGACGTGGGCAGTACTATCAGCCCTTTCTAACCTGCCTGTTCCATCACCTTTCAACGTGGGTTTTACTTATACTATACTGAAGTGTCTCACTCTTGAATGTGCATATGAGTCCCCCCAGATCTTGTGAAAGTGCAGATTCTGACTCTGTAGGTCCAGGGTAAGGCTTGTGATTCTGCATTTCCAAACTGATGTCTTTGCCGACCACACCTTAGGAAGCAAGCTGCCTTAGTGAAAAGAGAGATGGGTTGTGACTTCTGTTAATGCAAAACAGCCCAATATAACAGCTCCCTAACAGATGAAGACACACAAGCCATATTTTCATTGGCTAAATTAACTAGGAGTTGGCACCTTTTTCTTGGTTAGTAAATAAGTAGTAAATAGTTTTGACTCTGTGGGCCCACCTGGTCTTTGCGGCAACCACTTGCCTTTGTAACATAATAAGTGTGTGAAATGCATACAGAAATGGACAGCTGGCCCTGAACTACACATTTGGATTTTAGTGAATGGTTGCTGGTGCTAGAAATATGCATAGTAACCAGCTAATGGAGAAACAGTCATATTTGGCATGTTTCCCATTGTATACGGAGTTGTTTTTTAGGAAATATATGTAGTCTGGAAAGCAGTTTTATTTTTAAAAGCGGGTGTTAAATATCTGTAAGGTTTATAAATTTCTTTTGTTTTCCATTGATTTTTTTTTTTGGGGGGCATCACTGCTCTCCGGTGGTGGGAGTAGGAGGCCCAGCCCCACTGCTGGAATTGAACCTCCGTCCCAGTGGGCCGCAGTCCCGTGCACAACCACTACGCCACTGGGGCTCAGCCCGTTTTCCATTGATTTTATTGGGCTCTTATAGCTCTTTTAACATTCCATACATCATTTGTACATTCCAAGCACATTTGTACACATGTTGCCATCTTCATTTCCAAATATTTTCTACTTGAGCCCTTGGTATAAGCTCTTCTTTCCCCCCGGTTTATAAATTGCTTTTGAGGATTTTTTTATTTTCAGTTTTTTGTGGGTTTTTGTTGTTGTTGGTATCACTTTGTACTTCTTCAGTTTACAATTCCTATAAAGAAAAGTTTGCAAGATCATTTGAAGCCTTGAAATGAAAATGTAAAATTTTAGGTGACTGGAAAATATTCTAAGTTTTACATTTAAATGTGAAAGAAAAGTGAAAAACTATAAATTATTTCCCACATTTCCATCACTCCCCTCCTTCAAGGAAAAAAAAAATCCAGAAAAGAGTTCTAGGATTGAGCATTTTACCTTAGAAAAAAATGCCAGTTCAAGTAGGTGGAGATATATTTGATTTTGGGGATTATAAACTCTATATGTTTATTTGCTGGTGATGAATTAGTGCTTGTCTTGTGTTCCTATACAGTTGGTCTTGTAAGCCACCTGGCAGTCCACGATGCTGTTCAGGATTTGTTACTAGAGTAAAGAATTATTTTCATCCATTGTGTAGATACTTCTGTGATAAACTTTAACAATAAGATTTCCCAGTTAAAATTAATCTTCTGATCAGTTCGATGTCTTTTTTATTTTGTCAGATGCATGATTGCTGCGGTAAAAGATGCAAATGTCCAACCTAAGGAGATAACGTATGTCAACGCCCATGCTACCTCCACACCCTTGGGAGACGCTGCTGAAAACAAAGCCATCAAGCGTCTTTTCCAAGACCATGCATATGCCCTTGCTGTTTCTTCCACTAAAGGGGCCACTGGACATCTGCTGGGCGCTGCAGGGGCAGTTGAGGCAGCTTTTACGGCCCTGGCTTGTTATAACCGAAAACTACCACCTACTTTAAATCTGGATTGTACGGAACCAGAATTTGATCTCAATTATGTTCCACTAAAGACACAGGAATGGAAAATTGAGGAAAGGTGCATTGGGCTTTCCAATTCCTTTGGCTTTGGTGGAACTAATGCAACACTTTGTATTGCTGGCATGTAGGCTAATTCTTTTGTAATGAATTGTCTATTTTTTAATATTGTCAGTGAACAGAATATTGTATGTGTTTATACAAATACATAGATACCAATGCCTGGATATACTATCTGCGTCAAGGTTCTGAAGCATGTCACTATGGACATACTGGACCAGATTATTGTGGGTAGGACTGGGGGAAGCTGCTTTCTTGTGCATTGCAGGGTATTTGCTTATGCTCACTAAATTCCAGAAACATACTGTCAGTGATGACAAAAAAGCATCTCTAGAAGGCAAACCCACTCCAAGTGTGAACCACGGATCTGTGGAGGAGCCCTGATGGAGTAGTGGTACTGAGTTTTACTGCTTTAACCACAAGGTCAGCGGTTCAAAATCACCAGGGGCTCTGTAGGAGGAAGGTTTTCTACTCCGGGAAAGAGTCACCGTCTCAGAAACCCACAGGGGCAGTTCAAACCTGCACCGTAGGTCCTTGTGAGCGGGCATGGACTCGAGGGCAGTGAGGTTTTGTTTGTTGGGAGGCAGGGCTGTTGCATTGCTTCAGTCCAGGTACATCATTCCCACACATTTTGTCAAGCTAGACTACAGCATAATCATTTGTATCGTCGATCAACATTTTTTAGTATAAATTCACTTAATACATGGATCTACTTATACCCCGATGCAGCCCTTCACACATTATTTGCAGGACTCCCAGAAATTAAGGAAATTTGCCCAAATTCATGAGACACCAGCCCTTTGAAACTAAAAAATGAAATGGCTTGGCATTCCTTAATCTATTTTGCATCTGTGGTGGGTGCCTAGTAATTCATGGAGAAAGAAAAGTCTTAGAAAGTGGTGCACAAATGCTGATTCACCACAGCTGCTTGATCCCCCCATATCACAGTTAAGGTAGATTGTGTGTGCTGTGTGCACTTCCAGCAGCCCATCACGAGTGCTGGTGGTACTGCTTTTCCTAAAGTCTAGAGATGTCATTCATCCTCAACAGGCTGTAAGGGGTGAGAGGTGAAAGGAGCTGAGGTCCCCTGAGGCAGAACTCAGCCAGTGAGGGGTGGGAGTTGAATGAATGACTCCCCCTCCTTTCAGAGGGCTATCTGAGGTTCTACCAGCCTTGGAAACTCTAAAGGGCAGTTCTACTTTGATCCCATCAACTCTCTATGAGTCAGAATCAGTATTCTATAGAGGGTCTTGGCAGCAGCAACCAGCTCAGTAATATTCCCTTTACTGATTCTTTTTATTTTATTTTTTAAATTAAAATCATTTTACTGGGGGCTCGTACATCATTTTTCACAATACATAAATACATATACTGTGACCAGCAACTTCACGTGTCTGCTGCTGTTATCATTCTCCAAATGGCTGCTTTTCCACTTGAGCCTTGATATCAGCTTCCCATTCCTTTACTGGTTCTTATTCCCTTCTTTGTCACCCCTGGTTTATAATTGTGGTCCCAGGAATGACCTCTCAAAATGAAGTGACCTTGTCTCTGGTCTGTTTTCGGAGTACCAAAACTAAGGCATAAATTTTGAGGTTTAATAGATAAAGTGTCTAAGGATAAATAGAATGTGTCTGAGGAAGTGCAAAGGGTTCCCCACATTATGTTGTTGTTGTTGTTGTTTTGGGTCATCACTGCCCTCTGGTGGTGGGAGTAGAAGGCCCAGCCTTGCTGCTGGATTTGAACCTCAAACCCAGTGGGCCGCAGTCCCGAGCACAACCACTACGCCACCGGGGCTCAGCCTAAATGATTTGTTTTGTTTTGTTTTGTTTTTGTGGCATCACTGCCCTGGTGGGAGTAGGAAGCCCAGCCTTGCTCCTGGAGAGCTGCTGCTGGATTTGAACCATCAGCCCTGTGGGTCGCAGTTCCATACACAACCACTACACCACCAGGGCTCAGCGGGTTCCCCACATTATAATCTGTATATCGGTCACCCATTGATTTGATTACAATACTTATCACATAACTGTTGTGAGTAGATTTGAGTCAATGGTCCTACGGGGCAGAGTAGAACAACCTCCTTGGGCTTCATTTGAGCACATCACCAGCTCTCTCCTCCCACAGAATGACTGCCAGTGTCGAAGCTATCAGTACCTGAGTATTTACCTAAACCATCACCAGAGCTCCTTTGACCCAACTGTAAAAGAACTCATTGAACTTAAGTCAGTCCCTTCCCATGTTGACCTTTCAGGGCAGAGTGGTGCTGCCCTTCATTAGCTATCATCAGCTTTCATTCTCATTGGCATGCAGTCATTTGTTTAACCTAGATTGGCTGTGTGCCAACTCTTGGTTTTATTCCAGTCACCAAGACTTGAGGCCTAATGGAAGTTGAGGACCTAAGAGTAAATCAATCTCCACAGGTTAGTGGGGAAGAAAGGAAAGTTTCATTCCAGGGAAATAGACTATGGAGAGGTCCGGAGGTTAGAGAAGGCCCTTGTACTAAACATAACTGTATATAGTTTGAGGTGAAGTGAGGAGGAGACAAACTTCGAGAATCAGGTGGAGGTGGCAAAGAATCGTGAAAGTTTTGTTAATCAAGACTAATGAAGGCACTTAAGTCTGAGGTGGTGAGATGACTAACGTGTTCCTTTGTTTAGGCGGAACTTTATTTCTAGGATTCTTTTCATCGTAAGTTTCTGGTTAGGGAGGGGCAGAAGAGTGTTGGGATTTTTTTTCGGTGGAGGATTTGGAGAGTAGAAGTGAAACACCTGTTTGGTTCACTGTTCACACGTGTGCGTATCGTTGTCTTTCTGCTGGCTCATCTATCTCATTTCTGTGAGGCAGCAACTGAGCCTGTCACAGCTACACCGGTTTTTGGATTCTCTCTGAGCACAACACCAAGGTTAGAGGCAGTAAGAATCGACTGGTTTCAGTTCATCATTCTGTGGATTAGGGCTTTATTAGAACTTTACATCCATTGCTCCTTGATTGTCTCCCTTGTGGACTTCAAACTTCAGCATCAGAAGATAGCAGGTGTGACCTTTAAGATAGGCTTATAAAGTGAAGAGTAACCCATGAGGAATGTGCTCCTTAGACTATTCCCCCCCATGAGACCAAAAGCACAGCAGTTGACAAAGCTCAGAAATCGGGAAAGAAGGACAAAGGGGACAGAACAACACAAGGAGAATGAGGAAGGAATGCTGTCACAGTGAGGGCATTGTAGCCAATGTTACCAAACAAAGTGTATAAATTGTTTAATGGAAAATCAATTTAGTCAATTTAATTTGTATTTCAGCAAACTGTAGGAAAAATGAAGAAAAAGATATACAGGTGAACATAGCAATCTGACAGTGCCCATTGAACTAGTTTTTAACATTGCATAGTCAAATCCTTATAACAAATTCTTCCATTATTATGAACTCTATATTAATGGTTCTGTTTCTGTGATTGAATCCTGAGTGATTTGAAAAAGAATGGGTGTTGTTGAATGGCACAAGTACATTTGATTTCAGGAACATCGCTGGCTGCAGAGTGGAGTGATTGGGAGAAGCTAATAGGGAATACAATCTGGAGAGTACTGTAAAATTCAGGTAAGAGAAGATGGTGGCCTTAAAGAAGCAGAGTGTTTGATCCAAGGATCTACCAAAGTTGAAAAAAAAATCTACTTTTCCCCTCCCCTTCTCAAAAGAGAATTTTTAGCTAACATAATCAGTAAACTTAAGGGACAGACAGTTTCAGACAGGATGGGGTCCTAGGACTCAAATGCAGACACTTTTGTAGTTTAGTCTATGTCCATCTCACTTTAAAAAAAAGTATTTTTGCTTTTGGTGCTAAAAACATACACAGGATATACAACTGAGGTCTAATTTGTCTATAATAGAATGCACTCATTCTAAGTATATATTTCAATGGACAATGTGTACTCATGCCACTGTGCGCTGCACTAAATGATTTGATTTGGCTCTACTCCTACCAAATGGTTGGATGGACTCATGCAAACAAGGTACATGGAAATCTATTGTGAGGACTGGTCAGTTTGGCACCCGGATGGGTTAACATAAAGTGACCAGATGTCCTGCTTTTGGCGGGACAGTTCCAATTACAAATAATTTTCCCCGAGTCAAAAGTCCCAATTTTTGGAAAGAATGCACGACAAGCTAGGGAACGGGGGATGGGGGGTGGTGGGGAAGAACGGGAAGGGAATATATCCCCTCTACCCACCCCACCCCACCCCCCTACCCCCAGTCAATGGTGTCCCATTTTACCAATGTTAAAATCTGCCCTTAGTTAAAAGGAGTCACCTCAGAAACTCAAATTGGGGGTGGGGGGGAGGGAGGGAAGGGGTGGCAGGGATATTGGTGGGGGGAGGGAAGGGGCTGCAGGGATTTCATTATTATTAAAAAAGAAGAGTCAGGGAGTGGTCCTCCAGACCCTGAAATCCCTGCATGTTGAATCTCAAGAAGTCTGAGGATGTGAACCAGTGATGTGCAGAAACAGCAGTAGAAGTGGCAGCACCAACAACAGGAGACAGGAAGAAGCTGAGAGCTTCCAGGCAGGAAGCTGGGAAATTAAAGTCCATGTATTTAATTAGAGGATCTAGGTTTTCAGTCGCAGAACTGAGTGTCTTTAGGATGAAGCTACGACAGAACGGAGTGCTCTTTGGACAATAATAGGCAGTGATAAAGGAGTTTTGTAACATGACTGAGCAGGACAGAGGGGAAGGGGCCTTGTGGTAGAGAGGCCAAGGACCAGAGGGAGGTGGAGCTGCAGGCTTGGTACAGCTGGAAGTACTGTATCCTGAGCATCCTGATTCAGAATTGTAACCTGTTAACTTCCTTAGTAATTGGGAGTATGGTCTGTGAGTTCTGTGTGGCCATTGTAATGAATTAGCATACCTGGCCAAGAACTAGATCGTGTCTGGGGATTGCTGGTGTCAGGATTGGTCAAGGAGATTGGAGGGTGGGAGCATATCTGATCGCCAGTACTTAGCAATTGGCCTTGGCTGACATTGAACTTGATTCTTCTTTTCCCTGGTGATGCCATGCTGCTCCCATGTCATTTTTGCACATGCAGTCACCACCAAGATCCAAATAACATTTCCCTTATCTACCAAATCTTCTGATACCCTTTAACAGTAAGTCACTCCAGCCCCAGGCAGTCACTAGCTAATTCTCCCATCGGGCTAGATAAGATTGGTCTTTTTCTGGAATTTTATATAAATGGACAAGATGTACTCTTTTGGATATGCCTTCTTTAATGTACAATATATTTGAAATGTATTCCATTTTGTTAAGTATATTAGTAATTAATTTCTTTCTGCTGAGCTTTTAAAAATTTGATTTAGATACTCTGGCTTTTGATCTGCCCATGTCCCACTCAACTCATCTTTACCTTTACTTTTTAATTTACCACTGTTATATTGTGAATTGAATATGTATTGCTCTTTGAGCAGGATAAAGAAACCTATAAGGATTTTAAAACTCTGACTAAATCATGATAGCTTCTGAGGCAAATAGCCCTTCCTTCTACATCACAAGTGTATGGGGTTGTAAAAATTTTGCCTCTAAAATCCACCCTGAATAGTCACTGCCCTGCATCTCCACTGCTAATAAATATCATTTCTCATTGAATTGTTGTAGAAGCCTTCTTTTGGTCCTCCATTTTCTACTTTCCACTGCATCCCCAACATAATTCATTCACTTTCTTCAGATATACAGGTTGATCTTCGTGCAGTATACATTTGATTAAGTCATTTACCTCCAAAAAAACCTTCCAGCCATTTTCCCCATTTGATGTGGACCCTTCCTCACTCTTCCATCTCTTCATACACTGCTTGCCTTGCATCCCTGCTGGTCTCTTTCTTTCCCTCAAAAACAAGTCCACCAAATGCACTCCCACCTTTGTGAACATATGTGCTCACCTGTAGGCCCCGAGCAGTGCTTTTTTACTTATATATAAATAGGCTTCTTGCCATTCAAGTTTTAGCCTTCTGGTACGGGTGACTCATGCTATCAGTTCCTCCTCATTGCCCTCTTTCTGTACTCAAAACTCACTGGCATTGAGTCAATGCATCTCACAGTGACCCTATAGGACTGGGTAGAACTGCCCTTGATGGATTTCTAAGATCGCAACTCTTTACAGGAGTAGAAAACCCCTCTGTCTCCTGCGGAGTAGTGGATGATTTTGAACTACTGACCTTGAATGAGCAGTCCCATTCATAACCACTACCAGACCATATGCTACTTTTACTCGTAAACAATTATTCCCGCATATCACTGGATGTTATGGCAACAGTACACAAACAACTAGGAAAATTAAAGTTATACCTTTAAATGGCAACATCACACTTGCAGCCTAAATGTATTTATACTTACATAAACTCATGTGATTTAAGCGAATGTTTGGTAAAAACACTGAAATGATTTTGAAGTAGAAAAATTTTAAGAATTACATCAAAATTGTGTTATTTAACATTAAACATTATCATCACATGAAATACATAGTGTATTAGGCTTCTATAATCAGGGCAGCTCAAATAATATAAATGTAGACTCATGTCTATGGAAATACTTTGATAAATGAAGTGATATTTACATTGGAACAAATACCAAAAATGGTTCAGCACTTAGTGAACATCTTGATTAAATCCCAATTTTCCTGTCCTGGCCTTCAAAGCTACTCAGTTGTGAGTAGCTTTGAAATGAATGAAACGAATCCCTCTTACCAACACACTTTTGCATAAGTAAAAGGTCAGAAAGCCTGACTGTCCTATGGCAGATCAAAAGTCGGTCTTTATAAGTTCCAGCTTTGAAAAGCTCTTCTGCTAGGAAGCCAGAGATACACAGATTGTCAGAAATAACTTTGAATTTAGTAGGGATTCTACAAAGTCCCTTCCAACTACCAATGTCGAAATAGCTATTCTTGCTTGTTCTTGGACTTCATTTGCAGATCAGGCTCTACTGCTTGCAGGTGCCTGCTCAAGTTCAATATTTCTGTGCAAAAGCCCTCTTGGATACCACATCATAGAAAGGGATCTGTTTTGAAATCGATGTTTTTAACTTTTCTTCAGTGGTAGACAGGAGATTCCTTGCTGGAACAGCCTCATCACGCTCTTGTCTCCTTGACGGCTCGGCCTCCGCTGAAGTCCAGAATGAAAGCTGTCAAAGCTCATACCCCGCTCTCTTCCTCCCTCCTTGCAGACTGAATCCCACACAGCTTGCCTGATCCCATCTCCTGCCATCCTCTTCTTGCACTTGACTCCTCTCTCTACTATGATTCCATATTTATCTCATTTTACCAGTGCCTGTTCAAGGGCATGCTCCATTGGCAACTGCACTCCCATGATAAAGAGTTTTAGCATCTCCAACTTTGTCTAGCTGTGTAAGATGAACTTCCTCAAGTCTACCATGCCAAAAGTACAGGTTAGCGTGGGTAGACAGCAGGCCCAAGACCTTGTGTTTTTGTGTCCACATTTGTATGTGGAAGATAAAAGGGCATCACTCACCACCACAAATGCAGGATACTTTTACACAGGGCTTATCTGAAGCCTGCTGAGCATGCCCACTGGTATTTATTTGGTCACTTTTTCATCGACACTGCAGTCCAAGAGCACATCCCATGGATGGGTCAGATCCGAAAAGAAAGACAACATGGTCTCGCTGCTTTCCTCCTTTCAGGGGACAAATCCCAGATTATTTTATTTTTAAAGTATTTATTCTTTTTAATTATCTTTTTAAAAATTAAATCATTTTATGGGGGCTCGTACAACTGTTAGTACAATCCACACAACCATCCAGGTGTCAAGTACTTTTGTACATTTGTTTCCCTCATCGTTCTCAATACACTTGCCTTCTACTTGAGCCCTTGGTATCCATCTGCTTCTCATTTTTACCCTCCCTTGCTACTCCTCCCTCCCCCATGAATGCTTGAGAACTTATAAATTATTATTATTTTGTCATATCTTATACTGGAAGGACTTCTTTCACTTCACTTTACCTATTGTTGATTGTTGTGTATTGGATCAGTTTGGATAGCTGGTCAGTGTGTGATGTATCAAGTATGCTGTTGAACGTGATCGCAGTCCTTTGCAGACTTGACAGGATTCACCAGGGCACTTCTATAAACTCAGCCAGAGTTTTGAGTGCAAGGTAAGAGACTACCGATCCTGTAAGTTTACATGCACTCTGCTTTCATCTCAATAGGGGCTCTTTCAGACCTGGATCCTATTTGGAAAGCATCTCAGCAATCTCAAAAAAGTTGCCATTATTCCATGAATATTCATCTCCCTTGGGGCCAGGCAGTGCCAGCTTCTAGTTGGCAAGAAATGAGGTGGGAGCAAGCAATCTGTGCAAGAAAGCCCTCCACGTTTTCTTTCTCTTTTCCAATAAAGCAATCATTTTGGTGGCAGTGGTTTTGCATTTCCATGGCCCGTGTTTTCCACTTTCAACCATGGAAGGTGGTTGGTGAATGCCTCTTGATGATGTACTTTCAGGCGCTGTTTCCACCCCTTCTGAGGCTCAGTCACAAATCTACCTGCTGTGTTTATAGCATGAAGAGTGAAGCATGTACACTCCCATACCCCAGTTGGTATCACTGTGTCAAAGCACTCTTAGGAAGTTGGCAAGCTTCTCAGCTTTCTTTTGAATCTGGCCTTGCTGTGAGGCTGAAAGGCTCATCTGTGTTCTGGAAAGAGACAGTCTTTGCCATCATCCATTCCCCCTTTTTTGATGGTTTCAGATCTGCTGTCTATTTTTAATCTCTTGTTTTTTTAGAATATAGCTTTCACTTTAACTTTTTATTGTGAATTGGGTGAAATTTTACAGAGGAGATCATCAGTTTTACAGTTAACGATGTATATACTCCCCCCCCCACTGCCCCCACAATATATCCATTTCAAACCTCCCCCCCAACATACCCACTTATTCGCTGTGTTACTCCTATTTCCATTTCTCTTTCTTTCCTTTGTCTTAGGAAAAATGCTGTCCTTTTGATCACAAATGGTTGATACTTTGCTAGTGTTAGTCTCCTTGGAATCTGTACATGGACCAAGAGGCAGTTGCACAAAAAGAACAAAGAAAAGCTGCAAGATTTAAAATCAGGAAAGGTGTATATCAGCGTTCTTTCCTCTCACTGTATTTATTCATTCTGTTTGCTGAGCAAATAATTAGAGAAAGTGGATTTGATGAAGAAGAATAAGGTATCAGGACTGCTTCTTAACAACCTGTGATGCATGGATAACAGCCTCGTTTGCTGAGACTGAGGAGGATTTGAAGTGCTTTCTGATGAAAATTAAGGACCACAGTCCTCAGTATTTCAAAGTTTCAGTATTGAAACAGTCCAAAGAAGACCCAGATCCTCACAACTGGGTGACCAGTGGGTAGCATCATGATAAATGTAGCAAAGATCAAAGTTGTCAAAGATTTCATCTTGCTGGGAGCCACAATCAGTACTCCTGAAAGCAGCAGTAAAGAGATTACAGGCTACATTTTACTGAGTAAATCTGCTATACAGGACCTCTGTTGAGTATTGAAAAGCAAAGGTGTTACTGTGAGGACTCAGGTACACCTGATCCAAGTCTCGGTATTTTCAGTCACCTCATCTGCATGCATAAATGAAACATTGCCTAAGGAACACAGAAGACTTGATGCATTTGAGTTTCGGTGCTGGTAAAGAATATTGAAAGCACCATGGTCTGCCAAGAAAACAAACATATTTGTCTTAGATGAAGTACAGCCAGAATACAACTTAGAGGCAAGGATAGTGAATCTTTCTCTTAGGTACTTTGGACATATTGTCAAGTTCCTAGAGAAAAACACCATGCTGGGTTACAAAGGGGGCAGAGAGAAAGAGGAAGACCCTTGCCCAGATAGATCAACATGGTGGCTGAAACAACGGGCTCAAACGTAAGAACAATTGTGAGAATGGCCCACGACTGGCCAGTGTTCTGTTCTGTTGTACATTGTGAGTCAGAATCGACTTGACAGAACCCAACAGCAGCCAATAGCACAACTGTTCCCCTTACAGACCTGCCTCTTGTTTGGCTGAAACGGACTAATGGAGATCACTGAGCTTAGTTTCAGATCCGAAGGATGAGTAAGAACTATAGTGTTGGAGTACACCAGGCTCTAGCTGTCTAGTAAGTCTGGTATCTTTTTTGACTTTGAGTTTTGTTCCACATTTTGCTCCTACTTTATTTAGGACCTTCTATTGCAATTTCTTTGAGGACAGGCACCATCTATTTACTCTCTTAGTATTGTGGAGGCTGAACTTTACACGGGCCATTAGTCAAGTGACTGCATCTTTTCACAAGTCTTTTTATTTCCATTGCTCGTCTTTCCTCTGGATAAAGAGACTAATAATTGACATCTTAGATGGCCAATCACGAACTTTTAAGAGCACTATTGTTATTCATCAAAGTAGACTATAGAACACATTTATTTGTGTGTGTGTTTGTGTGAACTATACTATGCCATTTGACCTTGGCGTCCCTGAGACTACCATCCTAAGCCCATAGGCTCAGCCACCCATTCCTTCAAATAGTTTGTATTCTACTAAATACTTAGGTCAAGTAATAACACCAAGGCAAAACCCAAAAGGAGTGCAACAGAGCAGCAAGGGGAGCAGAGCAACAAAGTCCCCAAGGAATCCTGAAGGTTGAGAACCACTGGGGTAGTGACTCATTTCTCTAGGGTGTGTATCAAGGAGAAGGATTGCTGGTTCCATTTAATAGGTAACTTTAAGGTAAAGTCAGTTTGCCTAAAGAGGTTCCCAAATGATAAATGATCATCACAGATATATGGGCTAGAATTGTTATTTGCAATTTGAGTTGATGGACAGGATTATAGTGGGCTGTATTCTGAGGCCCCACCTTACAGGAGGTTGTGAACCAAGTCACAGCCCTCCTTTGCTTGAGGAAATGGTCTGCTGAAAGCCAAAAACCACATCTCCAGTGAATCTCTTCCTCTGTGTTTAAGAGCCATTTCAGAAACAAAGAAATAAATCCAAGGACCATTAGAAGAAGAGTTACCAGTAGAGCACATTCTAGAACTTTGTCTGAAATGACCAAGCCAAGACCAGAGGCACCAGAGGCTGTGGCATAGAGCAAGGAGTCAGATGGAGACCAATGTACTGAACAGAGACGTAATGCTAGGACCATGAGACTGTGAGGCAGAGAAGCTGACTGGCATCCTGGCCCATAGAAACACAGACCAAGGGACCATGTCATGAAGAAGCTGAGGGTTACAGAGAGATTTGACGACTGGCTGATGAGACGGCATTGCTATGGACAAATGTCTCTATCTTTAATGTTTTCTGAAACTGACTTGTAACCCATTAACTTCCCGAATAAACTTCCTTAATAAGGAGTTTTATGTGTGAGTTCTGTGTGATCTTTGCATTGGATTATACTGGCCAAATACACATGTTGGTATCTCAAATGTTAGACTTGTTTCTGATTTTGTTTGACCTACTAATTTAAGAGATGGCACCAGTTTTCCTTTATCAGCTCTAGCATTGAGATAACACACATAAATCATACACTACTCATCACTTGCCTCTAAAAAATCAGGGTATTTTAATGTAGTGTTAACTATGTTGAGACCCAGAAAGTGCATACTGACTTTATTTAAAATAGTTTGTGTTGTGCTAAATACTTAGGTCAAGTTACAGCATCAAGGCAAAAACACAAAAGGAGCACAACAGAGCAGCAAGAGGAGCAAAGCAACAAAGTCCCCAAGGAATCCTGAAAACAGACTTTGGATTTGGTGGGCAG
This sequence comes from Nesogale talazaci, assembly GCA_004026705.1. Taxonomy (NCBI): domain Eukaryota; kingdom Metazoa; phylum Chordata; class Mammalia; order Afrosoricida; family Tenrecidae; genus Nesogale; species Nesogale talazaci. The sequence continues at coordinate 17,906 of PVJH01018605.1, read as the reverse complement.
GGATTGACACCTCACCAGGCCTGACTGGAAAACATTCATAAGAGTCATTAGAGAGACCTGGAACTATTTATAGGCTTCCCCCCCCTTTTCCTTTTTTCCTCATGTCTATCTATACAAGAGAGTTAAACAATCCCAAGGAGAAAACAATGGGTTCAATGATTCTGAGGTGTGTTGGTCTGGGTAGACTAGACAAACAAATTCATAAAAACACATATGGATATAAGGGAAAGGTTTATATACAAGAGGAATGTAACATCAAAAAAGCATCCCAACCCAGTCCAGTCCAAGGTCATAAGTCTGATATTAGCCCACATGTCCAATACCAGTTTATAAAGTCTCCTTCCAACTCATGAAGCACGTGCAATGACAGCAGGACAATCATAGGCCAGGGGGTGCAGAGTTTTGTGTATTTAGCAAGAGTAGAAGCATTCCAGTGCTGGCAGAGGTCTCTCCATGGCTCTTTATTTTGCAATAGAAGCATGTCAGTGCTGGCAGGGGTCTCTCTATGGCTTCTCTGGCCCCAGAGGTCTGGTTCCATCAGGGCAAGCCCATGTGGCTTCTCTTCTGGCACCTCCACATTCTAGGACTCAGGATCTATCAGCATGCTGCCATCTTGTCTTGTCAGTAGACTGTCTCCAAGAGACTGAGTTTCTGGTCTCTCATCTCCATGGGTGGGGGGGATATTGCAAAATTTCTCAGAATTCTCAGAGAAAGACATGCCCACACAGAGGTTTCATTGGCTATCTTCAGATTGACAGGATAGACTCCACCTCTACACTTTTAGTCAAATTGGCACCAGAGCACGTGACTGCCACATGGAGGACAGGGAAGAGGAGGAGATGGAGATAAGGGAATGAGGAGCCAACAAATCTAGGGACAAGCAAACAACAAAAGCTCTAAAAAATGATAGTGAAGAGAGTTTAGAATGCCTGGTGGGATTTGATTAAGTGGAATGTAGCATTGATGAATTACTGTGAGCTGAATAAAGGTGGAACATGTTAGTGGGAAGAAGAAAGTAAAAGGAAACAGATGAGAGAACTAAGAGACAAATGGCAATTATAGAGGTATAAATATGGGCATGCACATATGTAAATATAATAATATCTAACAATAAGGATATGGTTCTATGTACATATATTTAAATGTTAAAGTATTAAGGTATCAGACAGACATTGGGTCTCTACTCAAGGTTTCCACTTCAGTATTCCCTCACTGCAGAAACACTTTGTTCTAATAACCTGACATTCTGTGATGTTCACCTTCCTAACATAATCATTGAAGAAAAAAAAGGGTGCATAAGCAAATGTGGTAAAGAAAGCTGATGGTGCTTGGCTATATCCTTCACTATAGCAGCTGGGGTCTTGAAGGCTAAAAAAAGGGTCATCTAGCTGGATAGCAACAAAGCCCACATGAATGAAGCACACCAGCCTGTGTGATCAAAGTTGTCAATGGGATCAGATATCAGGCATCAGGAGACCCAAAACAAATCATATAGATTCAAACAAAGGATGGTGGAGACCCAAAACTCATCTGTAGACAACTGGACATCCTTAAGTAAGGGTCATCAGGAAGGGACAAGACAGCCAAGGTGCAATATAGCATCAACAAAACACAAAACATTCCTCTAGTGCTTTAATGCTTCGTCCTGTCCTCTTCCCCACTATCATGACCTCAGCTCTACCTTACAAATCCTGCTTGACAGGAGCATGTACATTGGTACAGATAAGGGCTCTCTACACACACATACCCAGGACAGATAAACCCCTCAGAAACAGTAATTCAAGTATTGATACATGAGAGTAGGGGAAGGTGAGGGGAGAAGGGGGAAAAAGGGGAATTTGATCATAACAATTGATATATAACCACCCTCCCAGGGGGACAAACAGCAGAAATGTGGATGATGGGAGACAGCAAACAGTGTAAAATATGAAGATAATAAATTATAATTTATCAAGGATAAACAAAGGTTGGAGGGTGGAGGAGGGAGGGAGGAAAAGAGGAGATGATATCAAGGCTCAAGTAGAAAGAAAATGTTTTGAAAATGATGATGGCATCATATGTATAAATACGCTTGATACAATTGATGTATGGATTGTTATAAGACTTGTAAGAGTCCCAAATAGCATAATTTATTTTTAAAAAGTCTATAAACATTTCAGGTAATACTTCAGAAGGAATTTATTATTTCTTAAGTAAAAATAACACTGTCATTAGTTATAACAACAGAAACATTTTTCTTTTCTTTTTTGGGGGGGTCATCACTGCCATCTGGTGGTCGTAGGAGTTACCCAGTCTTACTCCTGGAGAGCTGCTGCTGGATTTGAACTGCGAAGCCCATGGGCTGCAGTCCCGCATGCAACCACTACGCCACCGGGGCTCAGTCCCAACAGGAATTTTTTTTTTTTAATTTTATTGGGGGCTCTTACAGCTACTACAACATTCAGTACATCATTTGTATCAAGCACATTTACACACATGTTTCCACATTTCTCAACATTTTCCCCAACAGAAACATTTTTAATAGGCCCAATTTACATGTGACAATATGCTTATAAGGCCAAGGCTATAAACTAATTTGCTTTTAACTTATTAATATGCTGCAGAGTTATCATTGTTACCCAATTTCAGTGACATTGCAAATCATGTGCCTTCATCTGCCCACACTACAGGAACACACAGTTGTTTTTGTTGATTTTGATATTGTTGAATCTTTTATGTTCTAACTACAGTATCGTGACCAGTAGTATTCTGGTCTGGATTAAATTCGGTAAGTAGCATATGAGATTTTTATTTCTCCTTTCATTGCCTAATTCCATCGCAGCCAAGCTCTGGTGAGTCTCTTTGTTTTCCAGAAGTGGGTGGTGAGAAGAGTGGGAGATTTTAACTTGGTAGATATGGATTTGAATCACTTTCACGTGGCTTCAGTTTCCTCCTCTCTATGTGGAGTTAATACTATCTGTTCATCAGAGTACATTGTTCTGGACAATCAAATGTTCTCCCGATTCCATTTCTCTGAATACGATCACAATTTGTTAGGTTCTTCAGGGGAGACAGATACTTTGGTCTTTGGCTCCAGGTGAGAAAGAATTCACGCTGAAACTTTGGTAAGTTTTATGAGTTAGAAGACGTTTCAGGTTTACAATGGCATCCACAGGGTCCCTCACCAGGTCCAGCTTGTCTAGAGGCCTGGCTGCTGCCTTTTCGGGGAGGCGTGGTTGTTGACTCTGGTTGACCCCAACTGGATGAATTGAATTCACCTGATCTAGATAAGCCAATCCAGGTGCAGCGTCCACTGGGGTGTATCTCCCCTTTCTGAACCTCTGAGCATGCGCAAAATACCATCCTTTCCTGGCTGGTTGTTCTGAGCATGCATAACGGGCGCTCCAGTCCCTAAGCTAAACTACCTAGCAAATTCTCTGCACACAGTATATTGGGAATTTCCTCCAATATAAGTGTTTCAGACATTGAAACAGTAATAATGGAGCTTATGAATTCCTTCTGAAGCGATGAAAGGTTAGAAAATTACTTCTCATGGCTCATTCAGGTCCACTTTTCCCAAGGTGGCTGTGGGGTGTGGGGGAGGGAGTTAAGGAGGATTAGATGACCTATCTCTCAAGGTTCCTGCAAGCCTACAGTTTTGTTTTTGGTGTCTCTTTAAAGATTATGCTAATATTTCTGATGGGAAATCCTTTGTATACAAGGACGGTTGAAAACCCAGGCTCATGACCTGAATCGGTGCCTGCCTGGTTAAAATTGTCTATTTGAGATTACCAGGGCTCAAACGATCATGCTTTCTACAAGCTGTTGGATTTTTTTTTTCTCCTTAAGAAGGTTTCTTTTAACAAGTTGCATTTTAGACTCAAGCAAGAGGGAGAAGGTTGATAAAAAAAAAAACCGCATTTAGATACAGAAGGATTTAGATCATTTTAATTACTAAGCTCTGCTATCATCTTGCAGTTCAGCAAGAAGAATGAATAATAATGAAGAGTAAAAAGACTCAGGAGGTAATCCCCATGGACAAGACATTGCTGGAGCAGCATATTAAGTAGAAACAAGTTATTGTTAGCAGGGAACAGTGAAAGAATGCTCCAAATCCATGAGCAGCCTCCGTCTACTCGTACATGTAGTGCTTTAGAGAAATGGGCCCTGGCACCCCTCTGCCTGGGTTTAGAGACTTCAACTTCCTCTGATAAGCAGTGCGACCCTGCCAATTTCGCTCTTTGTACCTCATGTTCTTTATCTGTAAAATGGGGGTGATAATCGTAGCTATGACTTACACTTGTTTTATTTCCTTATAAATAAGTCTATTAGATCATTTTCTTGGAGCACAACTATATTCACTTATTCATTCACTGTGCCCTGACTGCATCTGTATTACAGTGGGGCGGGGGGAGCTGATAAATTGTGACAGAGACCATCCATTCCACAAGTCAGTAAGATTGATCAGACTGAAAACATTTGCGGATTCTTGCCCTGGTCACACAAGAAACACCACACCAGTTGCTGTGGAAGAAATTGTGACTCCCAAGAACCCCAAAAATGTTCCAGGAGAGCTGTCCTCCCCAGGGTTGTTAGTGGCTGAGTTTTTCAAAGTAGATACCAACCCTGTCTCCCAATGGGCCTGTGGATGGACGGCAAGCCTCCAGCTTTTCAGTTAGCAGCCGAGTGCCCGATTTATTTGCGCCACTTCACCACTACCTATTCGCACACTTCCAACCATTAACAATATTGCATAAATATCCTCAAATAGCATATGCTATTCAGAGTTTCTTAAGTGCTTCAGTACTTTTTCTAAATGGATTTATTAAAACAAAAACGAAAACACCAGCATGTAAGTGGTGCCTATGCATTTGGAAGGTACTGATCTGGAGTCATTTCCAGTCTAAGGAAGTCTTCTACCTCTCTTTTGCTCTTGTAATTCATATGTTAAAAAATGGGACCTCTTTCTGCCGACCTGTGGCCATCCGAGGACGCTGCTGTCTTTTCCGCAGGAGGCGGTTTGTTAAGGTTGTCGAGAACAAGGCCTACTTCAAGAGATACCAAGTGAGATTTAGAGAAGGCTGAGAGGACAAAACTGATTATTATGCTCAAAAGCACACATAAAGATATAAATCAGTACAATACACCCAGATACAGGAAAATCAATCGTGTAACCAACAGGGACATCATCTGCCATATTGCTTATGCCCGTATAGAAGGGGATCTGATTGTCTGTGCAGCTTATGCTCATGAGCTTCCCAAGTACAGGGTGAAAGTTGGCCTGACCAATTATGTTGCAGCTTATTATACGGGCCTGCTGCTGGCCCACAGGCTTCTTAATAGGTTTGGTATGGACAAAATCTATGAAGGCCAAGTGGAGGTAACTGGAGATGAATACAATGTAGAAAGCATTGATGATCAACCTGGTCCCTTTACTTGCTATCTGGATGCTGGACTTGCCAGGACAACCACTGGACATAAAGTGGTCAGGGCTCCGAAGGGGGCTATGAATGAAGGCTTGTCTGTCCCTCATAGTTCCAAGCGATTCCCTGGTTATGATTCAGAAAGCAAGGAATTCAATGCAGAAGTGCATCGAAAAACACATCCTGGGTCAGAATGTCTCAGATTACATGTGTTACCTAATGGAAGAGGATGAAGATGCTTACAAGAAACAATTTTCTCAATACATAGACACAACATCATTCCTGATGTGGAGGAGATGTATAAGAAAGCACATGCCACTATATGAGAAAATCCTGTTTATAGGAAGACGGCTAAAAGAAGGGATGGAATCGCCCCCAAATGTCTCTTGTCCAGAAGAAAGATCAGGTAGCTCAGAAGAAGACTTCCTCAGGATTGGGTGGTAGAGAGTGAAACCAAACCATAATTTTCCATGAGGAGTTATTACATAAATACAATAAACTATTTACCAAGCTAAATAAAAAGGGGGGGCACTTTTCAAGGAGCCCTTATGGCGTAGTGCGGTGTGCACTGTACTGCTGACATGAGACCTTTCATCCTTGTCCAGTTCTCCATATCTGTAAAGCTTTTCTTCCTTTTCCTTTTCCTGTCCTCTGTATGTCCTCTAAGTTGGTAGTTATAACAGGAAGCTCGATTGGATCAAGTTCATGCATCTAGGTGAAAATATATCAAGGGTGGTGTGCACCTTACCAGGTGGCCTATAACATCTATCTTTGTCTTACAACTGCAAACAGCATGCATTTTATAAACGACTAATTCCAAATAAAAATTGGTGAAAGATCACTTGGGTAGAGACAAAGCCCAACCATTATACTATTGTGAAATTTATCTGTATTGATTTGGGCACCATGGGCACTATAAATTGGTGATTAATAGGCCTTCACATGGGGCAAACTTGGACTTGAGCACATATTAATTACTTTCAAATATATTCAGAATGCATCTGCTTAATACCACCTTCCAGACTCCTGTCTCCTTAACCTACTGTCTTCTCTCATCTACATCACTGCAGTAACCTCTTCACAGGTGTGTTAGTCTGGGTAGACTAGAGAAACAAATTCATAGACATGCTTATGGATATAAGGGAAAGGTTTATATACAAGAGGAATGGGACATTGAAAAAACATCTCAACCCAGTCCAGTCCAAGGTCATAAATCCAACATTAGCCCAATGTCCTATACCAGTCTATAAAGTCTTCTTCTGTCTCACAAAGCTCATGTAGTTGAAGTATCCCAGTGCTGGCAGGGGTCTCCCCATGGATCCTCACTTCCAGGCCTCAGGGTCCATCAACAGCATCTGGTGGTGGTAGAAGGAACTCAGCACTGGCAGGAGTCTCCACGTAGCTTCTCCAGATTCAGAGGTCTGGTTCCATCAGGATAAAGCTGTGTGGCTTCTCCTCCTGCTTCTCCAGCTCCTCGGATGCTGCCATCTTGTCAGTTGAATAACTTCCAACAACTGGGAAAAATGGTCTCTCATTTCCACGAGAGAAATACTGCGAGACTTCCCATAATTCTCAGGGGAAAGCCATGCCCACACAGAGGCCTCATTGGCTACTCAATGACTATCTCCAGATTAATAGGCTAGATTTCACCCCTATATCTCAATCATGAAATTGACATAGGTACATGACCACCGCAACAGGCCTCTCTGCTTCTGCACCTGCTTCTCGACAACTCACTCTCAACCCAGCAGCCAGATAATCTTAAAAAACAAAAACAAAAAAAAACCAAGTTGGAGCATATGACTATTCTGCTCAGATCCCTCCCAGTCTCCCTGTACCATTGAGAATAAATGCTCAGCCCTTACAATGGTCCAGAACATCATGATTGACCCCATATCACACACCTGTTCCCACAAGTCAACCCCCTCTTGATGTGAGTTTCTGTTGAGTCAATTTGGACACATAGTGACCTTGTATACAACCGAACGAAATACCACCTGCTCCCGTGCCATCTGCACAGATGTTCCCACGTTAGACTCATCTGTTGTTCATCTTCCTTCCAAGCCTTAAATGTAGTCATCATATTCCTTCTTAGAATCTTTATGGCGATTTCCCTAGTTAGCCACATGATCAATCCTCTCGCCTACTTCAAGTCTTTGCTGAAATGTCACCTTCTTTAAAACCTGTTTTGACAACTCTCAATATTGCATCTTGCATGCTGGTGGCACAGGGGGTAAGCATTGGGATGTTAACAGCCAGGCCAGTGGTTTAAACTCATGCTACCACACCAGAGTAAAATGTGGCTATCCATCCTTATAACCATTTACCATCTCAGAAAGCCTGTGTAGGGTTGCTATGGCCAGCATCAACTCCATGACAGTGAATTTGAGTTTTATACTTACAGAAAGAGCATGAACACGTGACATACCTCCTCTCAATCTTTTTTACCTTTCTTCTTCCCTGACAAAACCAGTCTGTGTACCAGACACAGCTATAAGTCTTTCCATGTATTATCTCTCATAATCCTTGAAATAGCGATAAGAAAATAGGATTATTATTTTAATTTCCTGATGAGGAAATTTTGGTCCAAATTCTTGCTCATGCTGATAAGATGTTGAGACAGGCACAAGCAAATCAATCTGAGCCCCATACCTCAACTTTTAACTACAAAACTTTATTACTTTCTCAGTGGAGAAGGTTAGTCAGCAATGGTGATTTCTTCATTAATTCAATCAGTCAACAAATTGAATTCAAAACATTTAACCAACACATTGGGCATTGTCAATACACTATGTTCATCAGAGACAATAGTGAATGCAGCAACGATCCTTGTTGTCATCAAGCTTATATTATCTCAAACTCTACATAACACGAGTCTGAGCAAAGGTCTAAGATGACTTAGGCCGGTGGTTCTCAGCCTTCCTAATGCTGTGACTCTTTAATACAGTTCCTCATGTTGTGGTGAACCCCCCCCCCCCAATATAATTATTTTCGTTGCTACTTCACAACTGTTATTTTGCTACTGTTATGAATCCAGCGACCCCTGTGAAAGGATGGTTCTACCTGCAACCCACAGGTCGAGAAATGCTGACTCAGGCATTTCTAGAAGTAAAATTTCCTAGAAGTAAAATTTTAGAATCATCAAAAGAAGCATGCTTCACATAAAATTACTCTTCTTTACCCCCAATTTGTTATAATACTCTGTCTGAAGTACCCTGATGAATGACACTTTCTGTGAGATTTCCAAGGCCTGCATTAAAAGGCCTTTTGTTGTTGTTATTCTATTAAGCTTAAACCCCACATTGTACATGAGGAAACTCAGGCTTAGAACACATTTGAGACATTTTCAAAGTCCCTTAGTAAACACAATCCTACAGCACTTGGATTTCTGGCTTCAAATGTATGTTCACCAGAGTGGGATACAGTGAATGAATCAGAGTGAGGGAGCATTCTGGGCAACAAGATACATAGGAAGAAAATTAGACAGGAAGACCAAGGGACCTCAGAAACCCTATCAATAGTCCATGTATTTTCCTGACACTTAGAAGCATCTTACAAAATCAGAGAAATAAGGTCCGACCAGGTCCACGTAGACTGGAAGAGGAGAAGTTTGAAGACCCATTTAAGGGCACTTGGAAGAAAGGAGGCTTTGTTGTAGAGTGGGTTAAGCATTGGGCTACTAACTGAAAGGTCACCAGTTTAAACGCACCAGCCACTCCTTGAGAAACAGATGAGACAGTCTGCTCTCATAAAGCTTTATAGCCCTGGAAACTATAGGGAACAGTTTTGCTCTACCCTATGTAGAGTCTCCCCTGGAGTCTACAGCAGTGGGGTTGGGTTTCAGAGGGTAAAGATCCCAGAGGGCACGGTGGTTAAGTAGTTGGCCCCTAAGTGAAAGGTGGGCATGTCGACCCCCCCCCAGGTGTTCCCTGAGAAAAATGCAGCTGTGTGCTCAGTAAAGACGGCAACGGTGGAAGCCCCATGTGGCTTACAACTCAGGCCTATTGGGTTGCTGTGGATGGAAATGGGTTCAGAGGCATCGACTTTGGGTTTCAGAGGGTCCAGCCTCAGAGAACTCAGAGCAGGGGGTAGAGAAAGTCCTCTGTTCTGGGCCACGGACCTTCATCTTACATTGCGTGGGAGGACTGGAGCCAATGGAACTCAGTTTTCAGGAAGGACTTTGTTAGTTTGGAGACCCTGGGTGGTGCAAATGTTTAGCATGCTCATCTGCTAACCCAAAGGTCAGAAATCCAAGAAATCCATCAAGAGAGACCTCAGAAGGAAGAACTGGCATTTTACATTAGAAAAATCAGCTCTGTATACTCTATGGAGTTCCAGTTTACTCTAATACACATGAAGCCATCATGAGTTGGAGTGTACTTGATGGAAATATGTTTTTTTCCCTCTGGTTGAAGTTAGTTCACATTCTGTTCTTTGTGTCTGCAATGGAGAAGGAGTGGGGTGAGGTATAATAGAGACTGGACTTTGGGTTCATAGAAAGTTTAAATTCTTTTTCTGCCATGTACTACCTAAAGTTTCGAGTTCTCAGAGCCACTCTTTTCTGCTAAGAAGGAACTAGCAATAAGTTATCTTGAAAGCATTTATTCATTTCTCAAGCATTTATTGAGCATCTATTATGTACCAAATACTGTACATAACCATGATCGAGGATAAAATAATATATAAAAAGCCTATAATAGTAATTGTTCAACAAATGGTAGCGATTATAGGAGTCAATGTAGTATAGTAGTTACATGTTGGACTACTAACTACAAGGTCAGTAGTTCAAAGCTACCAGCTGCCTCTTAGGAGAAAAATGGGGATTCTGAACAGAGCGACAGTCTTCAAAACTCACAAGGGAAGTTCTCTCTTGGCCTATAGGGTATCTATGAGTTGGCATCAACCTGATGGCAGTGAGTTTGGGTTATTGAGTTCTGATGGCCCAAGAGCTAATTGAAGAGTCGGCAGTTCAAACCCACTAATTAAAAGATCTGATGAGTAGCTCTTGTAAAGATTACAGCCTTGGGCACTTTCTAGAATAGTGCTACTGTGTCCTCTTATCATGACCAGGGTGCCAAAGTCAATGAGGAGAAGACTTATTGGAGTGACACCCAACCTCTGTTCAAGAGACTCCTGGCCTAGTAGTCCTGTACAGGGAGCTTTGTCTGCTGCGGAGAAAGACTGTTTTCCTCTGAAAAAGTGCCATGTCTTTCTGCAACTGCTGCATAACTCTGACAACCTATTTCGGCCACCTCCCAGGAGGAAATTAAGTGCGTTCTCCTAAGTATCATTTCACTCCGAGTAGTTGATATGAATCTGCTAATAATTTTGATCTGCTAAAGAGTCAGTCAGTAGAAAATTAGAACTTTTAATGAAGATTCTCATTAGCTGCTCCTCACAAATAATGGGGCTATAATCTAATTTAAGATTATATTCTTGGCAAAGCAATTCTCAGTTCAATTCTCAGAAGTAATTATTATTTAGTGTTTATATCGCTTTTTATTTCTTAAATGTTTTCAATTATTTTTTCCCATTATTACTTGCAAACAAATGCACACCAAAAACCCTTTGAAGTATGTCAGCATGTTAATCTCCATTTCACAGACGGGAGAATATGGGACAGTTTTTGAGTAAAAGTCAAATGTGTCCTGCTCTCCTAACAAGAATAATACAAAATTCTCTCCTAACGAGCAGCCACAACCAGCACCCAGGACTTCACAATACATTCACACCCATATGCTGGAAAAAAAATTGTCTTGGATTTTTTTTGCTTCTGAATCTGCAATATTTAGTGAACAAAAACCGAACAAGGACAGAACAGGACAAAACAAGACAAAAAATGATCTGTACGATTTCTTTCCAGAAAATTCTTGTGTTGAATAAACCTGCCTGAGATTGATGTGACTCAGCCACTCTCTGCTGGGTCTCTGCCTTTAGAATCTTTATTTTTTTTCTGTCTAGCTCTGAGTAAATTTCCATGGCCTTTCCCTCCCATCTACAGACTCCCATTGGTAGATTTCGTAGGTCTAGCCTCGAGGATCTGAACTCACGGCACCTGTTTGTTTGGGGATATTTTCACTAAATGGGAGAAAGATGACACTTTCTATTCCTGTAAAGACTTACAGAAGCCCACAGGATCCACTCTACCCTGTCCTATGTAGGGTCTCTTTGAGTTCGCATCGACTAGATGGCAGTGAGTTTGGTTTTTGAGGGCATGCGGCCCTATGGAAGAGAGGCAGCCAGCCACAGACAACCAGTTAAGTGATGTCAGACACAGGAGGGGACCCAGCAATTGCGCACTGGAGGAGCCATAGACATATAAAATAAAATAAACAACCATTACTTTAACCCACTGAGTTTTGATTCATCCATTAGGTGGAAATACTGTCTTCATAGTATAATACTTCAATAACAGGAATGCTACAAGTGGATGGCTTTAACAAATGGGATTTTTTTTCTCTCAAAATTACGAGGCTGGAAGTTCAAATCCAAGGGTGGCAGCTCTTGGGAATACTGTTTTTTTTTGCTGCTGGTTTACAGTTTAGAAGGAGGGTCTGTGAGTCCTTTCAGCATCAGTAGGGCTAGCATTCTTTGGAGATCTCGATGTATCTTGGCACCAGGGATCATAGGTCCCAAGGATGTGCTTTGCTCCAGTTTTTCCCTCCTTAAGGGTAGTTAGGTTCCTTTCTCTGCTTACTTCTCTCTTTTTATCTCTTGCAAAATAAAAGATGATGCTGACTGATAGCCAGGAAAACATCCCTAACATTGGACCAGGCCTGTGACTCGAATAAGAATGTTACATTCCCTCCTGAGCCCCTTATAACTCTCACATGATGGGGAGGGATGACATCATTACATAAATGCCAAGCCAGTGACTATCATGGCCTAGCCAAATTGGCACATTTTTGGTTGGGGAGGAGGGAGCGTGGGGGATAAAATTCAATCCCTGACAGAATCCTAGATGTCTTTGGCTTCCCAGTACCAGAATGTCATTTTTCCAATTCCTCCACTATTTTTAGGATACAGTAGAGATGCTGAGATTGTCCCTAATACCGGTCACAGCCCATGATATGTCTTTCGATGTCAAGTACACACAAACCAAAAGAGACTTCCCACAGTAAGTGGGGGTAGTCGTTTTTTAAATAAAAGGAATTAGAAAACCTCTTCTTTAGGATGATAATGCAATTTTGTAGAATGTGATGGCTGACAATGATAAAAAGCACAAGCAAAGCATGCAGCATTTTCTGTTCAAGCTGTCAAATGCATTCCAATTTCTGTGATAATGGTGATTAATTTTAGGTGGGTGGAAAATCCGTTTTCTTTCAGGAGTCGGTGACCTATGGAGAAATCTGCCAGGGACCATTGTGTGGACTTTCAGTCTCTGTGGAGGAGGCACCATCATCTTACAATGAGAGCCAATACCCAAGAAAACCAACCCAAGATAGAGAAAGCTATCTGGCACTATTATGTACCACTGCAGATATGTGAGCTTGGGATTGAAATCAGATAAAAAGGTCAGAGGCCCGATAGCAACATTTTCTGCTTTTCCCCTGCCTTATTTTATTTGCAGCATAAAAATGCAATCCGAAAGAAAAAAAATATCAAGGGAAGAATGTGGTGATTGAGAGTTCAAAGATTTAGAATGATCAAGAATATTGAAGGGTAAAAATCCTTGGGCTGTGAGAAAATAGCACTTCACCAAAGTGTTAAGTGAATGGTTCATTTTGGACACTGACTTTAAATCCACTGTAAATGCTTCATGTTCTGCCTTTGGTATTTCTCTTCTCAGAGCATATAGACCCCTTTCATCTTTCTGTAGACATTTCACGAGTTCTCTTCATGGTGCACAGGAGTCTGGGACACCGGTGCTGGTTTTAATGAGCAAGGGCACCTGCGTCACATGGGAATTCTGCATTAAGTAAGAGAGAGAGAGAACTTTTCCCACTTTTTTGTACACAGAAAAACCTATCGTTCTACTTTGAAAAAGCTTCTCAATTGTGTGGCAGACCTTCACCGTTCTGTTCACCCATCTTTGCTTCCCATCCTTGCTAGAGGACAGGGGTGTATTCATTGCGATTTCAATGTTTAGTGTACATAAGCACTGAATAAATGAGTCAATTCCTTTGAGGTTCCAATGGGTTCAGGAAGCCTCTTCTCTTTTTCAGGAAGCCTGTTTGTAGGGACAATGGGAACACAGGAATCCATCCAAGAATTATTTGCTTGTTGACGATTGCTTGTTAAGCTTCCTTGATATGGAACCTCCACTTTAAAGTGTGTGTGTGTGTGTGAGATAGATAGATAGATAGATAGATAGATAGATAGATAGATAGATAGATAGTTTTGGAATTCTTCCCAAATCCCCCTGCTTAACAGGGTCTGATCACAATGCGAACTGCCTTGTACTACAATCTCTTTTTAGATGACTCTTCCAGAGGAGAAAATGCCTTTTTTTAATTACAAACAAAGAATGTAAATGGCCTAAGAGTAGGAATTTTAGTCTGGTTCGTTTACTGTTTTGTTTCCAGAACCTAGTAAAGTAGGTACTCAAACAACTATCTCTTTAGTGAGTGAAAAGAAACCTGTAGGGAAGGAGAGCAAGAGAGGTCCTCTCGCACCAGCTGTGTGTGCAGTGAACAACTAGCTACCCCTACCACACATCCTCTGGCAGGAAACTGTTGCCTTAGGAAAAGGGTAGCATATCAATGAAAGATATATGTGCTTCAGATTTCCTTTCACTCGTCCTTTATCTGAATCCCATGTACCCTGTCTTTTAGGCTCAGGGCAAGTTCATCTCTAACCTCAATTTGAACACGAACGTCTTTTATGATCTCATGTTTTTCAAGCCCTTGGATCCCTTGACTATCATCCTGTTTCTGGAATATTTGGGGTCGCTGGTGGTCTCCCCAAGCAGCCCTTTGAAGGACTTCACACGCCACACTTTCAGTTGTGCTGCTTTGCATCAGACTGTTTCTTTGTTGTCTTGCTTTTATCATCTCTGCCAGATTGTAAGCTTCTTCAGAGCAAAATTTCTCATTTCCCATGAGTGAGGAAGATTAGAAAGAGAAGACAATTCATGTCTTTTACTGGGATAAGAAATACAGGAGTGAAAGTCTTGGCAATCGAGAGTGAGTGGGATGGAGGGTGAGGGGACAAGTTGAATTTGATTTTGGACTACTGTTTGACATGCCTATGGTGATAGGCAGTGGACATGTCCAGCAGGAAAGTTAATAGGCACACTGGTATATATTGGAAGCTAAGAGGGTGAGCTGGCCTGCAAATGCACATCTGGGAGTCATTGGTATAGGACTGGTAATCAAAGCCACACAAGTGGCTGAGATCATGCATGGAGAATGTGTAGACTGGAAAGCAGCATTTCTTCAACTTGAATGTGCGTACAAGTCACCTACAACCTATCAGATGGGGTTCACGAAGTTCAGGGAAACAGAATGGACAGACAATTTGTTTCATGAACTCTTTGAAGCAAGCCCTTTCATGTTGTGAAGCTGTAGACTTAGACTCAGTCGATCTGGAGGGAGGTTCAGAATTCTATGGTGACACTAACCTTCTAGAGGATGGGGGTGCAGCTGGGTACCTAGAGCACATAAAGACTCAGGCTAGGGGAACAACACTTAAATGAAAGGCAAAGAGGGGGGCAGAAAACATCAAACAGATTTTTAAGTTAACTAGAATTCAGGAGAGAATGGGATTGTGGAGCCAAAGGTAGAAAACTTCGCAAGAATATAGTCAATTCTGTCAAATAATGCTGAGATATTTGACAAGATTTCCCAGGCTCTTTTGGAATTTTCAGAAGAAGGCATCTGATGGTGTTAGGGGAGTTTTAATACAGGGATGACAGTAGATCCCTTCCAAAGGAGGACACCTAGTGAACAGCAGAAATTAATGAATGCATGTGATTTTTTTTAAAGATAAGAGGTATTTGAGTATGCTTCTATTCTGGAAAGAGGACACGAGAAGAAATGTTTGGCTATGCAATCAGTAAGGAGGTGGAATGTGAATGGAAGGAGGCTTAAACAAAAGACAAGTGGAATTGGTAAGATGTCCACTAAGATTGAAGCTGAAGGAAGAGTAACTTAATCAATTCCAGATTTGGGGTTCAATCAAGTGCAATGTAGTCAAGTACAGAAAGTTGAATGAAGGTCGAACTTTATAGTGGGACAAGAGAAAAATAAAAAGGAACAAAGAAAAGAATTACTAGGCAAAAGATATTTATACAGGTATAAACAGGCAAGTATATGTAAACATAGTGATATAGGTCTATGTACATATATATAGGTTAAGTATTAAGGTAACAGATGGACTTTGGGACTCCCTCAATGCAAGAACATTTTGTTAACTTGGTATTCTATGATGCTCAACTTCCCGACATGATCACTAAAGACAAAATGGTTACATAAGCTAATGTGATGAAGAAAGCTGATGGTGCCTGGCTATAAGAAGATGTAATGTCTGGGGTCTTAAAGGCTTGAAGTTAAACAAGTGGCCACCTAGAAGGGAAGCAACAATGCCCACATGGAAGTACACCTGTGTGATCATGGGCTGTCTACGGGATCAGAAGACCCAAAATAAACAACCATTTTGATGTGAACAAGATGGGTCAGAATGGAGATCCAAAGTCCATCTGTAGACAGTTGTACATCTCCTCACAGAAAAGGCACAAGGAAGGGATGAGCCATCCAGGGTGCAGTATAACACCGATGAAATACACAATATTCCTCTCGTTCTTTAATGCTTCCTTCCCCCTAAGATCATGACTCCAGTTCCACCTTACAAATCTGGCTAGACCAGAGCATGTACACTGATACAGATAAGAACTCTTGAGACATGGAATCCAGGACAGTAAGCCCCTCTAATAATGAGAGTTGTGATACCATAAGGGTAGGGAGAAAGTTGAGGAAAAAGGGTGAGAAAGTGGGAACCAATCGCAATGATTAATATATAAACACAGCCTACCCCTCACCCCCAGGGAGACAAACAACAGAAATGTGGATGAAGGGAGAAGCAGATGTTGTAAAATATGAAAATAAAAATAATTTATAAATTATCAAGGGTTCATGAGGACAGAAGGGTGGGGGAGGTTGGGGGGAAAAAAGAGGAGCTGATACCAAGGGCTCAAGTAGAAAGAAAATGTTTTGGAAATGATGATGGAAGCATATGTACAATTATACTTGATCCACTTGATGTATGAATTGCTATAAGAACTGTAAAAGCCCCCTATAAAATGATTTATTCAAATAAGAATTTCAATAAAAAAATAAAATTCCAAAAATAATAGGGTTCTCTGAAATTGACAGAAGGTAGCTTGTGTTAGGCAGGGTTCTCTAGAGAAGCAAAACCAGGACGCTTATGAAGCAAAACCAGGACCACACACACACACACACACACACACACACACACACCGAGAAGGAATATAACAGCTAATTAGTCCACATAGTAGTACAGAGTAGTATAAACTAAGGTGGTGAAGAAAGCTAATGGTGCCTGGCTATATGAAGACATAGTGTCTGGGGTCTTAAAGGCTTGAAGTTAAATAAGTACAGAGGGCTCAGTTTAACTCACTTTTGTGGGTCAGTTAATATACTAGAAGTCCTTCAACTCATGTGGACTGCTGAGGTCCAAGGTCAAGGAAGCAGACAATGGGGCAAGGCAGGCAGACTCAGGCTGCAAGCAGCAGATATCAGGGTGGGTCAGCAACAGTCAGTAGCTTGGGAGCTTAGTGAAGCAGGTCTTGATGGGAGTTTAAACTCAAGCACTCTGACAGGATCCACTGGCCTCAAGCTCAAGCAATGTACGTAGCAGCAGTGTGGTGAATCAGGTCTCCAAGGATCCTCAAGCTCTAGCAACATGATCCATGGGTTGGCTTGACTCACAGGTAGTGTAGCATACATGTTGAGGCAGAGAACTAGCTAAAGGAGCAGCACACTGGTCCAAACACCAGGGAGCAAGAAAGAAAAATGTATCCTGGCTACCTTTCAAGCTACAACCTGATTAAATTCTGCCCACAGGTCCCTTTTGGCTTAGTTGGCACAATAGACCTAACTATATCACAGTTTACCCCTTGCCAACTTACCACTTGTACATAATTTTTTAGCTATTTATAATTTCCAGATACAAAGGAAATCTCATTTACACCTAACATCATACATCTAAATGAAAACACACTGATTCTATTCGTATCTGGTATATTAAACATGAACAAGGGAAAGATATTCAATAATCATATATAAAGAAAAAGCATTGACAACCACAAACCTTGCTTTTGAAATTGATCACATGACCATAATTGCTAGAACTACCTTCTCCCACTACCCATTCTGTATTTCCTTTTCTCTTGGCCAGCACCTCAGCTGGCTGTGGTTCTTTGTCTAGTGGGGTGACCCAAACCTTCATTCCTGAGGGGTCTAGATCTTTAGATGTCCTGTCATGATTAAATTGCCGTTGCTTATCATTTACTTTACTCACAAGGCATGGTAGTATTAAGAGATG
>PVJH01018604.1:0-44753 GCA_004026705.1 Nesogale talazaci | reverse complement strand
AAACACAGGCAATAAGGCCAAATTCAGGGGGACTGCAGGCCAGTGGGTGGGGAGATTTGTTGATCTTGTGGTGGTAGCAGTATCGCAGCACTGGCAGGAGTCCACATGTGGCTCTCCAATTCCCAGGGGAAAGGGCCTATCAGCATAGTGCCATGTGTCTTGTCAATAGAGCATCTCTCAGGAGTGAGCAGAGAGAGAAAGTGTCTCCTGCCTCCAAGGAG
Source organism: Nesogale talazaci (assembly GCA_004026705.1). Lineage (NCBI taxonomy): Eukaryota > Metazoa > Chordata > Mammalia > Afrosoricida > Tenrecidae > Nesogale > Nesogale talazaci. The sequence goes on along the minus strand of PVJH01018604.1, from coordinate 44,532 downwards.
GAAAATGCAGGAGTTCCCAGAATCCTAAGGAGAAGGCCATGTCTACACAGAGACCTTATTTGCTATGACCCAATTGACAGAATCGATTCCACTCCTTCATTCTTAAATCCTTTCAAGTTTCAAATTGACACCAGATTATGCAACTGCCACAACCTAGCAACAACACTGGGTATTGGGGCTTGGTTTCAACTATTGGAGATATTATAGTGACCCAAACAAACATGTGTCGTCAAGTGGTTTTATATTCCAATGTGAAAAGACAATCAATAAATATAGACAAATACATGTCTGAGATAATGTGTGATAGAAATATAACCAAGGTAGTGAAATGATGAGTGGTCAGGAGAGGGTGTTTTACATAGGTAACTTAGACAATGTGCTCACAAAAAAGCCTTTAAAAGGAGATGTCATCAATGAGAGAGTATCTGGGATGGGCCTTGACAATAAAAGGCACTTGACCCTAGATGGGTTAACAAAAGTTCCAGTCTTGCCAAACAGAAGTCTCTAGCTGACTCTCTTTCAAGCGAGGAATTATGCAAGAGCAAAAAGAAGGTCTGTCAAGCTGCAACGAAGTTGACAAAAGGAAAACTGATGGAAGACATAATGAACAGTGTGGCCAAGTGGTGGGGTTTGTTGGAGCTGGAGGCAAGACTATTTAAGGGGAGGAGCTTTGTGAGTAAAAGTTTCAGATGTGTGAATGTGGCTTGCTCACAGCTCTGGCTGAGGGTAGGGATGTGGCTAATGGGAAGAGGGTATTGGTGAGAAAAGAGGGTGTTTTTAGCTTTGTCTTATTGGCAGTGAGAGCTGGGGTATGGGGGGAGGGAGGGTTCTACATCCATAGGAGAAAAACAATCAAGGTCAGTGTGTTAAATATATCTGCCTCTGACCAGGAAAGCAGTCTTGATGTTGAACAGGAGAAAGAAGCAAAGGTCAATGTTTGTTAGTTTCTGCAGATTTCAAACACAAGCATTCTGCTTTCAGAACCTTCTCAAAGCAGAGTCTGGAAGGGGAGAGGGGTTGCTACTTTCTTAATCTCATTCATAGATTTAACTTTTTATTAAGTAGCTGCTTTCCTCCAGCCGATGCTATGAATCAATCATTTTTTCCCTAAGTTTATAAAATGCAGCCAACCATCTCCCTGTACAAGATAGGTTTATTGGACTTCTTCAACTATGTGTCAGTCTTACCAACAATCTCTCTGCTACCTCTCTCAAGGGCTAAGAATGCAGGTCTCCAGGCAGAAAAGTTATTCTTTTGTTTCTTTTGGTCAGTAGCATTATACAAGATGCAGGGACCAGAATTTGAATCTATTTCGGTCTGAATTTAGAGACACTGAGCATCTATTCCTTCAGTGGAATGGAACTGAGCAGGTCTAGCACATTTTTCTACATCAGTTATGTTTTATCAGGATAGACTAATTGCTCTAACAAACAGTCCCCAAATTTCAGTGTATCATCCTTTGCTCTTGCACACAGAAGTTCCAAATGGTTGTTCCTGGGTGGGTAGATTCTTGGTGTATTGTGGTGTTGTTAGGCACCATAGAGTTGGTTCTGACCCACAGAGACCCTATGCACAACAGAATGACCCACTGCCCGTAGAAGAGCCCAGAAGCCCTCTAGGACCTACCCATCTTATACTTAAAGAAACGGATGAGACATAGGCAGGTGATTTATCCCAGGGGGTCCCCCACCCCATTCATTGGCAGTGAGTTCATGGCAGCACCGGAATTCGTGTTCATGAGGTTGAGGCTCATGAGGCTTCCTGCCTCTCATTTAGTTTTCCTTCACCATCTAGTGCAGTCTTGCCAAAAATGGGTCATCTTACCCCCTAAGGGGCACTGGGGTCAATCCAGGGGAGGGGCAGAAGCATATACCTACTCTCTATCCTGGATTGTGGGCTCTAGTACAAAATGCTTGTTGGAGGTGCCTTTTTCTCCTCCCAAAAAGGGCATGGTTGGGCAAATAAGAATGGGGACATAGGTTCTAGTGAGCCCCTATGGGGTCCTGTGCATCACACAATGATGCATTTTACTCAAAGTAATCCTTATTGACCTTAGATGGATTAATTAAAGCTCAAGGGAAATCCCTGCTAGTTGAGTGAATTGATATATCCCCCTTACGTGCGCCACCCCACCCCCATTCTTCAGTACTTCCAGTTGTCAACTGGGACTTGATTTGAGATTTGGCAAATGCAATATTTGTCACTCTCACATTTATTTCCCTGAATAAACTTTGATGTTGCATTATGAGAGCCCTAAAGCATCCCTATCCATCCCAATTTGAAGTCAACAGGAAATAAAATACATCACACACATCCCAATTGACAATGCAGAGGTTTAAAAATTAACACCAGCATTTCTGTTCAGACTTCACATGAAAACTTCCTGTTCAGTTGGTGTGGGAAGGAGAGTTTCCTATCTGGCCTACTTAACCTGAGACCTTGGACCCAGCTTCCCTGATAAGTTTTTTCCAGAGTGGGAATCGGATTTATATAAATCAGTCTCTTCTCCTTATTAGAGATGCTTTCTCTCTGGTCTGGGCACCCAGTAACTTTCTCTGTCTTGTGCACATGTGCCAGCACTATATGGGCACCTCATTAACCCTACTTTTATTTCTGTTTCCATAAGGAGGGAACAGGGTCTCTTCCCTATAGCACAGGAGAGATGACCATAGACTATCTGCCCTGTGGTGGTACTCTGTAGGAACTATTTTGCTGGCTGCAAGAGGTCAGTGCCCACAATGGAAGCGATTCACAATGACTCTTTTATAATGGACAGTAAGCCCATTAAGTACATGGGATAAAGTGCTACCTCATGTACAAGTAGCAGTGGTGACCTGCAACCTTGGTAGTTACCATTTGAATCTGCCCCAAGTTTCATCTTCAGTTGGGTATGAAAATGATTTACTTTCATCTTTAATTTAGAAATTCATTTTACTCAGTCATTCATCCATTCTTTAAAACAGGCTGATTTTAGCTCACTATCTCTCATTCCACCACCCCCCCTTCCACCGGTTGTTAGTTTCATGGTGTTATTTTCATTTTTTTGTTGTTGTTTTTTAAGAACACACGGTTACATGGTTTTGACTTTTCATCATTCATATAGGGGAAGACATCTGATGCAGTTTTCCTATGGAAATATACATACGGCATATATATACTTAGTTATATAAAACTGGTTGATTTAAAATGGCAATGTCTACATACTAGTATGCAAATCATTAGCTCAGACTTGTTGCCAAGATATTTACATGCCATGAAACATTCACATATTTCATCATGGGCATACAATGATTTCATCATCATGTGTGGATGACCAAACAGGAACACCCAAAGCTGGTTTTCTATATGTTGGCACAATCCACCTAGGTGTCCTGAAGCATGAGAACTTTTCTGTGTCCCTCACTCCCACCTTCAATCAGCCTTCCCGACCCATTACTTCTTCCTCTGACATGTCTCTTCAATCTGTCAACATCTCACTCTACAGCTACTGTTGTAGTTCCCATCTCATCTTCCACTCCAACCCAAATTGTCCTCTAACCGGGTTCTGCCCTCACCCAGGTCTAATGCACACAGGTGAGCGGTCATCAGTTCCATTGGTGAATCCAGTGTTCAAGAGGCCTCTTAATAAGCCTTTATCTTAATGTCATTATTTTGTCCTTCCTCCCTGATTCTTTACGAACATTATCCCCCATCCCCACCCCTTGCCACATACTCCATCTAATCTGTTTCATATGTGACCATATACATATATATATATATGCATTGATTCTTATCAAATCAGCTGTGTTCGTTTGCAGACAATAGCTTAATTGAAATAAACAGTATCACACTGCTAATGAAAGGATTTTACCTAGAGGACTAAGGTGTGTGGGCCCAAGCCATGCTATTTTCAATCACCTCATATGTCCATGAGAATTGCACAGTGGATAAAAGAAAACTGAGGAGAATTGGTGTATTTGAACAATGGTTCTGGCAAAGAACATCGAAAGCATCGTGGGCTGTCAGAAGAACAACCAAAGCTGTCCTGGAAGAAGGAGAGCCAGAGTGCTCCTTGGAAGCAGGATGGCAAAACGTTGTCTCCTTTCCTTTGGGCATACGATCAGGGAGAACCAGCCTTTGGATAAGAAATCCCTTGGTAAAGTAGAATAAAACAAGACAAACAACAACACCAGAAGCCTCGCTGCCATCCAGTCGATACTGATTCACAGAGACCCTGTGGAACACGGTAAACCGACACCCCCTGCCCCCCTCCCCCACCCCGGTGAATGGACAAGACGATAACTGTCAATGAGAGTAGAAAGTCTTCTTTATCCAGTGGAGAGCCCATGGTGGCAAACTGACCTTGCTGATTGCAGTCCAACAAGCAGCCTTTGCACCCCAGGGTTCCTCTAGGAAGCGGAGGATCAGCAAAAGTAAGGAACACACTCAAGGAGAAGGATGAACCCAGCGACGGCAACGGTGGACTCCAGTAAGATGATTGTGAGGACTGTGCAGGGCTGGGCGGTCCAGAGAGTACAGAGAATCTCTGTGAGTGTGAGTTAAGCCTGACTCACCAGCACCTCACAAAATGACAGCATGCTGTTAATTGCATGTGGCATCCCACTGCTCTCTGCCTCTGGTGGATTCCAGACCTCTCCACAAAGTTGTGTGCACACCTGCTTTGTCATTTCTGGCTGTGGCATCGTGGTCGAAGTAGAAGCCACCACCCCTATCGATGGGCACACTGGTGGCCTCCAGCCCTCTTCTGAATTCCACGAAGAGTCCAGCAAGGGCCATGCTAAAGTTTATTTCTTTCCAGACCTCACAAAGAGCTGGTCTTGTTCTCTGTACACCTTGGAATGTGGTAACGGGTACACAAGACTCGTTCCTGCTTAATTGTGTTACTGTTGCAGATCTTTTTTTTCCAGAAGGATTTTGCCATTTAGATTTGAGGTTAAGAGCAGCAAAGAAGGTCTCTCCACATCTTCACCAGCATTGTTCATGGCTGCCGTGCCAATAGATATAAACTGATTACCACCTGACTGTTCTTATTCTCATTTCACTCATTATGAGTAAGCTTGAGCCTTTCTTGATGTATTGTTCAACTCTCTGGGTCTCATCTTCTTTTTGACAACCAGTAGGGGATTCATAGGTCTCTGGTGGCATGGTGGTTAAGAGTTGGTCTAAGATCTGAAAGATGAGCAGTTCAAAGCCAGTAGCTGCTCCATGGAGAAAGATGGGGCTTTCTACTCTAATTAATAGTTTTAGTTTTATAAATGGATTTTAAAAACTGTGGTATATACATACAATAGAGTACTATGAATCCCTAAAGAGCAGTGATAAACACAAGAAGCACATTACTGAATGGGAAGTGCTAGAGGAAATTATGCTAAGAGAAGCAAGTCAAGCACAAAAGGGCAGATACAACACAAGTCTGCTGAGGAAAGCTTTAAAAAATGCAAAGGGGGAATAGGAAAAAAGCTACAGGAATACAAACATTCCTGGGGTGAGGTCCAGGTAGTATGGCAGGGGCCAGACCAAATCCAGGGATACATATGGTAACCAAATAAAAAGGAGAGATGGGGGAAAGAAAAGGGGGAAAAAGACATGGATATTTGGGGAACATGACACTAGTCCACTACAGAGAAAAAAGAAACAAACTCCAACACGATGCTCCAAGATGTGAGTGCAACATAGTGGCATGAAACAGAGAACTAATGGAGACATCTGATGGGCTGGCCCCAATCCCAACCATGCGTACAGCAACCCCTTCCCACAGAAGGATTTACTTCAGAGGACAGCACTGAAGCTACAGTTCAGGGAGAGGGACATGTCTGATCAGAGCACACAGGAGCAAATCAAAGGAGAGGAAGAGAGGGTAGAACACACCCTGGCCCATCAAGCCATAAGGACAATATTCCCACTCAGAGCCTCCCTAGCACAGAGAAGACCATAGGGCCGGTCCCCTAAGGGATATGACATTCCTCACTGAGCCATAATGCTTCAAGGGACAACACTGGAGACACAGTGTGGGAATTGCACCTGATCTGACCCCACCACACCAAGGCAAAACACTAAAGACATGCAACAGGGCAGTAAGGTGAGCAGAGCGAGGAAGTCCCGAGGGAATACCAAAGACAGACTTTGGGTCAAGGCATGGCATTCCATAAGACTGGACCAGATGAAAATAAAATGTGGTTTAAAAAAAACTGGACCAGAAAACACTCTTAAATGTCAAAAAATAGACCTTGAACTATTTGTAGGCTTTTGTTTTGTCATGGCTTATTTTGGTTTTTTTTTTCAGGGGGGGGGGGGGGGGGTGTGTTGCTGCTGTTGTTGTTTTGTTTCTTTTGTTGCTCTGTTTTGCTTTGTCTTGTTTTTTTGTGCATACTATCATCTCTGCAAGCCTACCTAGATAAAATAGGTGAAATAAACAACCGGGAGCAGAAACATCAAGACAGATGGTTCCAGGGTATCATGGGAGAGGGGGAGGCAGGGAAAGGAAGTGGTTGTTAACAAACCTAGGGACAAGGGAACAACAAGTGATCCAAAATCGATGGTGAAGAGGCCATAGGAGGCTTGGTAGGACTTGATCAAGGACAATGTAACTTCATCAAGAACAATTACTGAAACCCAAATAAAGGCTGAGTATGATAGCGGGACAAGAGGAAAGTAAAAGAAAATAGAGGGAAAAACTCAAAAGCAAAGGGAATTTACAGAGATCTAAATACAGGCATGTACATATGTAAATATATTTATATATGATGATGGGGAAATAGATCTAAGTGCATATATTTGAAGGTTTAGCATTAAGGTAGCACACAGACATTGGGTCTCTACTCAAGTACTCCTTCAATGCAGGAACACTTTGTTCTATTAAACTGGTATTTCATGATGCTCACCTTCCTGACACAATCACTAAAGACAAAGCTGGTACATTAGAAAATGTGGTGAAGAAAACTGATGGTGCCCGGCTATCAAAAGATATAGCATCTGGAGTCTAAAAGACTTGAAGATAAACAAGAGATCATCTAGCAGAGAACCAACAAAGCCCACATGGATGAAGCACACCAGCCTGTGTGATCACGAGGTGTCGATGGGATCAAGTATCATGAATCAAAAAACCAGAACAACAACAACAACAAAAAACATATCATTGTGAATGAGAGGAAGTATAGAGTGGAAACTCAAAACCCATCTATAAGCAATTGGGCATCCACTTACAGAAAGGTCTTGGGATGAGCCAGGGTGCAGCATAGCATTGATGAAACAAACAACTTTCCTCTAGTCCTTTTATGCTTCCTCTTTCCCACCCCACTATCATGATCCCAATTCTACCTTAAAAATCCGGCTAAACCAAAAAATGTACACTGTGGCAGAGAAGAACTGGAAACACAGGAGATCCAGGACAGATAAAACACTCAGAACCAATGATGAGAGTGGCAATACCAAAAGGGTAAGGGTAAGGTGGGGGAGAAAGGTGGAACTAATCACAAGGATCTACAGATAACCCTCTCCCTGATGGATGGACAACAGAAAAGTGGGTGAAGGAAGATGTCAGACAGAGTAAGCCATTAAAAAAAATAATAATAATTTATTAATTACCAAGGATTCGTGAGGGAGGAGGCAGGGAGGGAGGCAACAATGAGAAGCTGATACCAAGGGCTCAAGTAGAAACCAAATGTTTTGAGAATGATAAGAATGTACAAATGTGCTTAACACAATGGATGGATGGATGGGTTGTGATAAGAACTGTATAAGCGCCCAATAAAATTATCTTTAAAAAATAGTTACTGTCTTGAAAACCCACTGGCAGTTCTACCTTGTTCCATAGGGTCATGATGAGTCTGCATTGACTGTATGGCAGTGAGTTGTTTGGTTTGTTTATTTGTTTGTTTGTTTGTTTGTTTTGATGAGGGAACTCATTCTGATGTGTTCAACTTCTTTTCCCAATATCTGAGAGCTGTCTATTCTTCTTTAATCATTTTGAAGGAGTTCTTTGTACATCACAAGTGCTTTGGACTGACTTATGTTCCCCAAAAGATATGTTCAAGTGTTACCTCCTGGTACCTGTGAATGTGACCCTTTTTGGGAAATGGGGTTCATGCACTTGTCATTCATTAATATGGGTCTTAATATCATTTCAGCGATGCCCTTGTTTAAAAAAATTTTTTAAAGAGACATGAAAAGATAAACAGAGAAGAGAGACATTCTTGTAACACAGTCAAGGAACAAGAACACCACCACCACCCACCACACACACACACACACACACACACACACACACACACACACTGGGCTACCAGAAGGCCAGAGGAAACAAAAAGGATCTTCCTTTAGATTCTAAGCACTAGTGACACTCTGCATTCTGACACGGAGCCTTTGGAAACAACAAACCTCTAGTCTTAGAAGCCACCCAATATGTAGTACTCTGTACCAATAATTCACAAGTATGTGATACTGTTCTTCTTTCAGTGAGTCACTGGTTAATTTTTCTGATGAAATTCTCTGCTGAGGTAGACTCCTCCATGCCTGTGTCAGATCCATCCATTCTTGGATCTGTGTTGTCAGGATGCCTTTTCATCCCCAACTTATTTGGTCCTTAGTCCTCTGCTTGCATCAGAGTTCCCCATGAGAGTTCAATGCCCTCCATGGACAAAAGGGAGCAGTATATGGATCACCAGGTATCCTGTCCCTACAGGTCCACCCCTAAGGAACAATCAATCTCTCAATGCTATCAAGTGGATTCTTAGAACCTCCCGCTTTGGGCTTCTGAGACTTCTTAAGTCTTTGGAGAAACTCATGAGTTTATGTCACTGGCCTTGTGTTGAACAAGCAGTCCCTGCACCACCTGAGCCCTTATCTCTCACTTTGTGGTTGCAAAATTTGGAAACTGTTTTCGCTTTCTACTTGAAGGAAGCTGGCCTGCAAAGAGAGATCAAGTTGTGCCAGATTTGTGAAGGGTTTTATGAACTTCTCTCCCAGTCTCTGGTTCCCAAGGTCCAGCTCCATGGAACACTCCAGCATCTTCCTGACCAGTTTTTGAGCATTTGAATACTAGTGTACTTCAACTCTCTCCTTGTAGCTCGTCTACGAGTATTTATTTTACCCTTCTCTTGAAATGGACCACATGTTTGGGCTGAAAGCCTGTTGCTGTTGTTTTTGTTGTTGTTGTTGTTGCTGTTGCTGTTGCCCTCTGAGGAAACTTTATTTAAAGGTTGTGCTAGAAATCAATAGTATTTGCCATGCTCCTTCTTGTTAGTTTAGTTTGCCCGCTCCCACACTCCCGGCACCCTCAGGCACAGTCGGATTGGCCATTGTTCTCCCTGGGGTTTTCATTGGCTTGCTTTCAGAAGGAGAGTATCGGGCCTTTGCTCTGGGTCTACATTAATAGGGAAGCACCCAGGAGACCTGTTGCTATCCCCAGTATAGTGATACACATAAAATTAAAACAGAGCCAAGCTAGGCCCCATCCCAGACTGAGTGGAAGCAGACAGATGAGCATTAAGACAAAACAGGCTGAGAATGTCCCTTTAATGTAAGCAAAATTTATAGAAACGTAAGGTGAAATTGTCCTTCTCATGGTATTATTCAACGTGATTGAGTGCCTTGCTCCTATTCTCTTCAAAGTTCTTCCTGTCCTTGGTTAAATTTGCTAATAAATCTCTCTTCTTCCCTAATAACAGTTTTCCTTCCTTCCTTTCTTCCTTTCTTCTTAGCCTTATATCTGTTTGTTTGCATTTTTAATGCAACAATGAAGTGTGTGCAGTTAAAGGGACCGAACTTTCTAATCTATCATTTAAGAACCAGGCTGATTGGAATTAATTTCTGTCACTTCCTCCTGTGTTAGAGTGGCCAGAACTAACACGTAAATCCCACCTAGTTGCAAGGGAACCTGGGAAACACAGTCCAAGGATCAACAGCGGCTTGCTTCCCAGCCACAACCCCACACCAGGGGATGGCAGTGTGAATTTTGACAGACTGTCCCTCACATAGGGTCACATGCAGCAGGGTTGGGCATGTGGCAGGAGCTCAGTTGAGGAAAAAAAGAAAAGCATGAAGGAGAGGGAGGGAGAGAGGGCAGCAAAGGAGGAAGGGAGGGAGACAGGGAGGAGGAAGAGACATGAGAATCGAGGTGTTCTGTCCTTTGCCTTTACATGGGGAAAAAAATTCCACCCACATTTGGATCACTTCTTGTTTTAAATCGATGTGAGCCACTTTCCCCACAGACACAGATAGTGATCAGAATTCGCTAAGAATGTTTTTATGAAGCCATTTCATTTTCATTTGAGACTCTCTCTGGCTGTACCACACATAGACATTCATTCCTGAAAGGCCACCTGGAAAACGCATTTCTATAAATGAAATCCTGTCTCCCCCTGGTCTTCATCTGTCCCCAGAGTTTGGCTTCTCTGGGAGCGTATCACTGAGCCACTTCGAATAGTAGAACTTAGCCACACCACAGCATTAAGGGGGTGAAGGATGGTTCTTAATAATAATAATAATTAATTAATTAATTAATATCCCCAAACAAAGAGTCCTGGGACTAGAATTGCCTTGGATTGTCTCAAAAATCAAAATGATTAAAGGGAAAACAGTAGCAGGACCTATGAACAGGACAACATGCCCTGTAGCAAGGTGAGTGGTGGGTCACCTGTGTCTCCCCTTCAGGCTATAGGTCACAGATAGACCAAGAGCGAAAGGCACTTTGGGGGTAAAATTCCATTGAGGTGGAATGTATGTAACAAAAACTGTACTGCTACAATGACTTCTAAACCTCTCATTTAATACATTCACCATGCTGTGCTAGGGACTCTGGTGGCACCGTGGTTAAGCACTCAGATGCTAGCTTTTCAGTTACAGGGGTATGAACCCTCTGGCAGCTCTGAAGGACATAGGCATGACAGTCTGTGTCTAGACAGATTTACCACCTAGGAAGCCCACAGGGGCCATTCTACTCTGCCCTACGGGGTCAGGTTACTACAAGCAGAAATCAACTTGAGAGAAATAGATAATAGACATTGTTCTACCATCGGCACCATCCGGTTCCATACATTCTACATTATTTCAAACAAAAACTAGCAGCACAGTATTCTTTCAACAATAACAACCCACTTCTTCCTTCCCCTCCCCCTCCTAAACTGGCTGCCATTGAGTCGATGCCGACACATGGTGATGCTCTAGGGTGGGAGAGAACTGCCCCTGTGAATTTCTGAAAACTGGAGTAGAAAGCCCGGCTTTTCTCCCGAGATCTGGCTGATAGTTTTGAACTCCAGACTTTGGGGATTACAGCCCAACTCCTAACCACTGTGCCACCGAGGTTCCCAGGTCCTATAACTAATACAGTTTGTCTCTATGCATTTCCCAACTCTCAAACCAGTTGCGGGGTCAATGCTGGTCCACGACAACTTCATGTTTGTCACAGTAGGGCATTTCTGCATTGGGTTTCCAGTGTCTGAGCTTTCAACAATAGACCACCAGGCATTTTTTTCTGAGGTATTTCTGGGTGAATTCAAAGCTTTCTGGTAACAGCCAGGTGTGTTAACCACTTGCACCAGGGATTTGACCAATGATAGATAAGTGGGATCATAATATTTGTCCCTGTGTGCCTGACTAATTTCACCCAGCATGCAATCTTCAGTGTATCGACTTTGTTCTCTGTACAGTTAAGTGGGATTCCATTGTATCGATGCACCCCCCTTTTTTTTCACTCATTCATCTACGGAAGTACATTTTTTGCTGCTTCTACTTTCTCACTTTGGGGCTGCTGTGAAGAATGCTGCCACAAATGTGAGTGTCAAGATATCTGTTTGAGTCTCCGTGTTCAAGTCGTGGTATATAGATACATATCTACCTAGGAGTGACATTCTGGGCCCTGTGGTAGTTTACTGATAGTTTAATGGTTACTGGGGTAGGGAAAAGAAGAAGATCCTTACCATAACGGACTGACACAGAGGCTGACACAATCATCTTGAACCTAATAACAATTGTGAGAAGGGCACAGGCTTGGGCAGTGTCTCCCTCTGTTGAACACAGGGACACTGTGAATGGGAAATGATTGGACAACACTTAGCAACAGCAACATGGCAGCGTACTGGGATCCATGACCAACGACCATGGCATCAGCAGTCACGAAATCAAATGACAGCTTGCATTGCACAAGACCTCTCTAACGTGTTATAAAGCAAAGGTATCACTTTTAAGGGCGAAGGTGTGCCTGACCCAAGTCTGGACAGTGAATAAGGAAGAAGAAGAAGGATGAACACAATTGAATTATGGTGCCAGCAAAGAAAGACATTGATAAAGTTCCACGGACTGCCAGAAGAACAAACAAATCTGTCTTAGAGAAATTATAGTTAGGTGTTCCTTAGACATGAAGATTGGCCAGACTTTAGACCAAGAAGAACTTATCCCTGAAGAAGGATATTGCATTTGGCAAAATAGAGGGGGTCAAGAAAAAAGAGGAAGACCTTCAATAAAGGTTGCAACAGAAGCTGCAACAACGGGCTCAAATATAAAAAGATGGTTTGGGACATGGCAGTGGTGATGGGACCCAGGGTCTCTATGAGTCAAAACAGACCATCAGCATCTAACAGCAAAGACAAACTGGTAGTGTACCATGTTGAACATCGCTAAATTGCTTTCCACAACAGCTATGCCATTTCACAGCCCACCAGCATATCCTCTAGCAGCACTTTAAAAAATTTCCTCAACCTTATTTGCTAGAGCTTAAAATAGCTGCCTACCTCTGAAAATGTGGGCCATGAGTCAACCTTAAAGTTCAATGAGACAATGAAAAACTGGATGCTGGTGACAGGCTTCCCAGGCTCAAGTCTGGGCTACATCTAACCAAGTCTGAATTTGTTCATGAGAGTTTAGCCTCGCTGATCTACTGTCTTCTCATCTGTAACTAGAGTGTTGCACCCTTCACACGATGACTCAGTAAAGAAGCTTATACCAGGCATAGTGCAGAGCCTGAAACAGAGGGGTGTTTAAGACTGGCTTGCCTTACATCCATTACGCAGAGCTTCTCACACTCTTTGTGGTCTCCTTTATCACATGCCACCCCCTCTAGTCATCCCTTTATGAAATCACTAATCCATCAAAGCGAGTTGTAGACACCTACATATATCCCTTAGACATTTCGGCCTGCATGCCATTGTCTTCCGTCTTATTTACAAACACCCTTTTATTGGCAGGGATGCATCTAAACAACTGTTGATAAGTTTTCACAAAAGTCTACCCCTGAGAAATACAACTCCCTACCAAGGTTTAGAGCGCTTTCTGAAACCTGCTTTCCTGCTCTTTCCCTCCAATCCCCACATCCCCCCACTCCCGGGAGCAGCCACTGTTCTCAGGTCATTGCTAAAGATAATTGCCTGTTGCACCACTTTGTATGCTTTGCACCCTACACCGAATAGCACTTAAGGGAAAGAGACTTCCTTCACTCAGCATGGTGTTTTTGCGATTGGTCCCTGTAAGGACATCAATCAGATGCTGGTTCCTTTAGTTGCTGAGTAGTGGCAGTCCATCATGGGGATTTACCTTGGTCATTTACTGGTTTTCCTAGTGATGGACACCTGGGTTATTTCCAGGGTGTGACTGTGATGAGAAATGCTCATTACAGAATGTGAACATGCTTTCGTGTCTCAGTAGGGACATGTGCTTTTACATCTCTTGAAATGGCTGGATCATAACAGGTATAGAAGATGGAGATGGTTCCACAATGGAAGTCTAATCTTCCAGGCAGGAGAGCAAGGCTCTATTCCTGGTCAATGTGCTTCATGCACAGCCACCGCCAGGTTTTCATGTTGTTATGATGCTGAACATGTGAGCAGAACTTGCAGACCAAGATAGTCCAGGAAGAAAGACCTAGAGAGCTAATTTTAAAAAACTTCTTAGTAGGAATCCTGTGTATTATAAGGATCTAAAATGCAACCAATCATAGGGATGGAGAAGGACCAGGCAGTATTTCATTTTAATGGACATGAGATCAACATGAGTTGAAAGAGGACAGAGGATGGAGGGCAACTCAACAGCATGCAGCAAAAACAACATAGAAGGCGTGTATTTAGTTTTAGAAGAAATTTCCACACTGTGCCAAAGCAAAGCATGGTGATAAAGCCAGATGAGGTTCAACTATGAGAAAGTATAATATTTGGGGCCTGTAAGAACAGGCAGCATATTTTCTTATTAGAAAAGATAGCAAAGGAACAAGTGATCTAAAATCAATGGCGAGGAGGGTATAGGAGGCCTGGTAGGACTTGATCAAGGGCAATGTAACCAAGAGGAATTATTGAAAACCAAATGAAGACCGAGCATGTTAGTGGAACAAATGAAAAGTAAAAGGAAATAGAAGAAAAAATTAGGAGACAAAGGACACTTATAGAGGTCTAAAGGAGACAAAGGACATTTATAGATGTCTAAATACAGGTGTGGCAGTCATGTACTTGATGTCAATTTCATGACTGAGATGTAGGGGTATCAGTCTGTAGATAGCAAATGAGTAGCCAATGAGGGCTCTGTGTGGGCATGGCTTTCTCCTGAGAATTCTGGGAAGTCGCACAGTCTTTCCCAATTGGAGAAGAGAGATGGGACTGAGTCTCTGAGACAACGAACTACTGACAAGATGAGATGACAGCATGCTGATCGATCTTGATTCCTGGTGAATGGAGGAGCCAAGGGAGAAGCCACATGGGCTTACCCTGATGGAGCCAAACCTCTGGGGCTGGAGAAGCCACGTGGAGACTCCTGCAAGTGCTGAGATGTTTCTACTGCCCCCAGACACACAAGACTGCACCCACTCACTTGTAATTGTCTTGGTGTTATGGCACATGCTTCATAAGTCAGGAGACTTTATAGACTGGTATTGGACATATGGGCTAATATTGGACTTATGACTTTGGACTGGGCTAGGTTGGAATGCTTTCTCAATGTATTATTCATTGTGTATATAAACCCTTCCCTTATATCAATATTCATACTTATGAATTTGTTTCTGTAATTTACCTGGACTAACACAACAGGCAGGTACATAAATAAATATGTAAGGAGAAATAATAAATATGTAAGGATAGGGAAATAGATCTACGTATATATATATATATTTATACGTTAAGTATCAAGTTAGCAGATGGACATTGGGCCTCTACTTAAGTACCCTCTCAATGCAAGAACACTTTGTTCTAATAATCCAGCATTCTGTGATACCTCCCCGACATGATCATTGAAGAGAAAATGGGGTTATAGGGAAATGTAGTGAAGAAAACAGAAGGTGCCCAACTATCAAAAGACAGCACCTGGGATGTTGAAGGCTTGAAGGTAAACAAGAGGTCATCTAGTTGAGAAGCAACAAAGACCATGTGAAAGAAGCACATCAGCCAGTGTGATCATGAGGTATTGAAGGGATCAGATATCAGGCATCAAAGACCCAGAACAAAAAAATATCATATCAATGTGAATGAGGGGACATGCCAAGTGGAGACCCAAAATCCATCTGTAAATAATTGGGCATCCCCTTACAGAAGGGTTACAAGGAAGAGATGAGCCAGACAGAGTTCAGTATATTACCAATGAAGCATACAACTTTCCTCCTGCTCTTTAATGTTTCCTCCCTCACTCCCAACTATCATGACTCAAATCTACCTTAAAAATCCACCTAAATTAGAGCATGTACACAGGTACCAATAAGAGCTGGAAACACAGGGAATCTAGGACAGATAAACCCCTCAGGACCAATAATGTGAATAGTGATACCAAGAAGGAAAATGGAAAGTGTGCAGAGCAAGGGGGAACTGATCAAAAAGATTTACATGTCCTTCCAGGGGGCAGACAACAGAAAAGTGGGTAAAGATATCAGACAGTGCAAGACATGGAAAATAATAATAAATTATCAAGAGTTCATGAGGGAGAGAGAGTGGAGAAGGGAGGGAAAAATTAGGCGCTGGTACTAAGGGCTCAAGGAGAAAAAATGTTTTGAGAGTGATGATGGTAACAAATGTACAAATATACTCGACACAATGGATGAATGTATGGATTGTGATAAGAGCTGCATGAGCCCCCAATAAAATTATATGTATTCTGGAATCTTAAAGACTTGCTTTCAAACATACAGTCATCTAAGTGAGCCATCAACTAAATCCACATGGGAGATGCACAGCAGCCTATGTGATCCAAGGATTGTCAATAATAAAATCCAAATTCAAAGGAGGGAATAAAATCACAGTTTAAATTGTGAACACCCCATTTGCAGATGGCTGTAGATGACAATAAAATCCCAAAGTCCATTTGTAGGTTGACACATGGATTAAGTCTCCAGTGACTCCCCCCACCCCTCAAACTGATTGAGGGATGTGAGTAGCCCTGATACCAGACAGTGAGCATTGTGAAGTCTACTGACAGATGGAGTTAGGTTAAAATGTAATGCCTTATCATTCCATTTCCCTTTTGACCCATTTTTAAAGTTGTTTCCATTTTTAATATTTTCTGCTGTCTTTTGGTTGAGGTGTTTCTGTGTTTGCTGTAGTCATTGTTGGGGATGTTTTTGTTTATTTGTTTGCTTTCTGTTTGTGTTTTGCTTGATTTTTTTGTCTCTCAAATCTAGGATAGGGAGATCTAAAGAAGCAGTAACTGGACAGAGAAAGACAGGGGAGGAGAGGGGCAGGATGGGATGAGGAATTCACACCAATGAGAGGTATGAGAAGAAAATGTTCTGAAATTGAGTGTACAAGTCCCCTTAATATGATTGAATTATTAAATTGCATGGTGTGTGAAGAATGTGCCTTAAAGAAAAAGTATATGCAGTAGGGAAATTTCCCATACCATTTTCCAAAGTAGTTTCATCATTCTATGCTCAAATCAACAAATTCTCAAAGGTTTAGGGGGGGGTTGTTTTAATTACTCCACTGACTTCTGAGAAAGAGAGGAAGGTGGCCTGGGGCAAAAACATGGGAAACTATACCCGGTGACTGGCTTGGAGCTTTTGCAAACTTTTGGAAAACAACAGAAGCTTCATGTGACCACATCTGTACTCACCTATGCCTCTCCTTTTCAAAAGGTTTACTTTCAGTATGCTTTTTATCTTCTCTGTCTAATCAGACTAATCCCAAACTGTTCCCAGGGCACCAGACAAGGTCTTTAGAGAGATTCCGTTCATAATTTAATTACTAATTTCTTGAGGCACATAAACAAATACAAAATGGAATGTGTTTGCATTCTTTAACTCTATAAAGGCTGACTTGCTTCCTTTAGAGAGGAGAGTCTGGGTTGGAGTGTAGGAGTCTGCTTCCTCATTCGTTACCACGCTGCAGCTGTGCAAGTGGGTCAAGGCCCTGACACCTAGCCTCTGTCTCAAGTACCTCTGCTACATGGTTTGGGGTTTTTTCCCAGAAAGCTAAGTCCAGAATTGGTATCTCCAGCTCTCTCAGTGAACCTCTGAACCACATAGCAAACTCTAATTAATCCCCTTTTCTCTTCCACAAGCTGGTGATCTTCACACAGAGAAACAGACCCCAACAGAAGTACAGGAAGACTGCAGAGACTATAGTTACTAAGACGGGCCCGGTGGTAACTTGCTGGGTCTGCCTGTTCTGCTTCCCTGGGTCTCCTCAGCAATCACTCTCCTCAGCAATCACTCTTACTTTGCAAGCATTTGCTTCTCACCCACGCTAGTTATTGCTCCGTGCTTTGCCAAAGGAGGTCTTATGAGTTAGATGTGTTAAAAAAAAATGTGCTCTGTTGACACAATTCCCAAAGACAAAGCAGGTACATAAGCAAATGTGATAAGGAAAGTCAATGATTCCCAACTTTCAAAAGATATAGCATCTGGGGTCTTAAAGGCTTAAAGATAAACAAGCAGCTATTGAGCTCAGAAGTAATAAAACCCACATGGAAGAAGTATACCAGTCTGTGTATCATGAAGTGTCAGTGGGATCAGGTATTATTAATGACATTAATTATTAATCATTAATAACAACAAATCATATCATTTGTAAATGAGGGGGAATGCAGTTTGGGGAACAAAAGCCCATCCGTAGGCAATTGGACATCCCCTTACAAATGGGTCATGGGGAGGAGACAAGTCAATCAGGGTGCAGCATAGCAACAATGAAGCATATAACTTTCCTCTAGTTCTTAAATGCTTCCTTCCCTCTCCATTCCCCAATATTATGATCCTAATTCTACCTTAGAAATCCAGCTAGACCAGAGGATGTACAATGGTACAGATAGAAACTGGACAGATCGATCCTCAGGACCAGTGGTGAGAATGGCAATACCAGGAGGATGGAAATAAGGTGGGATAGAAAGGAGGAACTGATTACAAGGATCTACATCTAATCTCCTCCATGGGGATATTGACAACAGAAAAGTGGAAGACATCGGACAGTATAAGATATGACAAAATAATAATTTCTAAATTATCAAGGGTTCATGAGGAAAGAGGTAGCAGTGAGGGAGGGGGAAAATGAGGATCTGATACCAAGGATTCAAGTGGAAAGCAAATGTTTTGAGAGTGATGATGGCAGCAAATGTACAAAGGTGCTTGACACAATGGATGGATGGATGGATGGATGGATGGATGGATGGATGGATGGATGGATTGTGATAAGGGTTGTACAAGCTCCCAATAAAATGATTTTTAAATGTATTCTACTTAAATGTACCTATTAACATAGTCTTACTTGGAGATAAAGTATTTGCAGATGTAATAAAATTAAGGTGAGGTATTTAAGGTGCATCCTGATCCATGCAAGTTAGGTTCTTATAGAAGAGACACACGCACCGAGGAAAGACAGCCATGTGAAGATAGCAGCAGAAGTTGGAGTGATGTGTCCTTTAGCCACCAGAAACTGCAAGAAAAAGGAATCAGAACTTCTTCAGACTCCTGAAGGGATCAACCTGGCCAGCACCCCAAACTTGAACTCCTAGCTTTCTGAACTGGAAGAAACTGTGTCGCCGTTGCATGAAGTCACCCAGTTTGTGTTCCTCTGTTATAGCAGCCTAGGAAGCCAACATAATTGAATGGAATGACATCATCGGGGCAAAGGGGTTCAAACGTATTGTGAGGACCAGGCAATGTGTGTTCTGTTACACATAACATCTCCAGGAGGAGGAGGAGCCAGTTCCATGGCAGGTAACCCCAAGAAGCAAATACAGGCTCCAATCCCTGCAGGCTGCGAAGACACAGGAGAGCAAAGACCATCCATAAAAAATGCTAATATGCCTTACTTCTCCTGAAAGCAAACTCTGCGGGGCCCACAGCTTCACTTTATCAACTCAACCACTTGCCGTCTATTTATCATCAACCACCTATTGATCACATCTATCTATCGATCGATCTTTCTCTCTCTTCAACCTAAAGGAGTATAGAGGTTCTGCGTAGGACTGTTAACCTGAAAATCACCCATTTGAAACCAGCAGTGGCTCTGAAGGAGGAAGACCAGGCTTTCAACTCCTGTCCAGTGTAACACTCTTGGGAACTCACAGGGGCAGGTCTACCCTGCCCTATCGGGTCCCCGTGCACTGGAATTGACATGAGGTCAGTAATCTAGATAATCAGCCATCAAGGATCCCTGGTGGTGCAGTGGCTAAGTACTCGCTTCTGTCTGAAAGTCAAGAGGCTAAAACACTTCAAATACCCCACAGGAGAAAGGTGTGGCAGTGTACGACAGAGCTCTGGGCTTTGCACAGGTCTGAGAGGGCGAGTGGGAGCACACGCATGTGGATCTGATTGAAGATATTTGTGCAGGGACAAATGCATGAAGAATGGGGCCAAGCATATAGGTGGGAAAGTTATGAAAAATTCTCAGACAACCAAACACCTGAGGAGGCAGTCAGTGGGCCATAGTCTCAGGGAGCATAGCATAACATGAACATAACATAGTCTTCCGTGACAGTGCTTTACATCCTATTTTGGTGACTAGCGATTGGGCCTTAAAAGTTCCCCCAGCAGTTATCTCAGGGATAACTATTGGTCTCTCTCTGTCGGGAGGGAAGGACTTACTGTTCTCGAGTCAACTCTGGCTCAGTGGCCTAACAGGACAGGGTAGAGCGGCCCCTGTGGGGCTCTGAGACTGTAACTCTTTAACAGAAGTAGGAAGCCTCATCTTTCTCCCATGCAGCAGCTAGTTGTTTCAGAGGACTGGCCTTACAGGTAGCAGTCCAGTGTGTACGTAGTGCCCACCACTGGGGCTCCGGGGGGAGAAGAGTGATGGCAATTAAAGATGGTGGAGACAAGCTGTCCAAGGGACTGACAGACCCCAGGAACATCAATCTCAGAGATGAGAAGAACTAGATGGTGCCTGACTGCCACTGCCAGGGACTCTGAAAGCCATCAGATTAGAAGGTCCTCAAAAGAATGTGAGGAAAGTGTGAAAACAAAACTCAAAATCATAAAAAAAGACTAGACTTACTGGCTGAATAGAGAGACTGGTGAAACTCTCTTAGTTCAGATCGGGAACTGATTTATCCCTCACTCACTCCCCACGGCTGACTTTTCCAGCCAAACAATGGAAAGATCTATAAGGGAACAATAGCACTAGAGGGAGACCAGCCATAGAAAAATCAACACGGAAAATCTAGAGGGGAGCATTTGTTAGAAGGCAGGAGGAGTGAGAGAAGAACAAGTAGAACAGGGGGAAGAGATTAAGCACTGTTACATCATGGCAAGTGCAGTCAATGACTTCCTTTGAAATGTCTATGTATTGGTGAATAAAAAATAATATGCCCTGTAAAATGTCATCAATTTGCAATACAATGTTTAAAATATATTTTTTAAATCATTTTATTGGGAACTCAAACAGCTCTTACCACAATATATACATACTTTGGTTCAGTATTTGCATGTTATTGGGGGGGGGACTTGTATAACTTATCACAATCCATACACCCACCCATTGTGTCAAGAACATTTGTATACTTTTTGCCACAATCACTCTCAAAACATTTCCTTACTACTTGAGCCTTTGGCATCAGCTCATTTTTTCCTCTTCCTCCCCCCAAAATTCCTATTCTTCTTCTATGCCGTACACTGTCCAATGTCTCCTTTTACCACCTTAACTGTTGTCTGTCTGCCTGAGAGCGGGTTACCAGTAGGTGATTGTGATCGGTTCCCCTTTCCTCTCCCACCTTCCCCTTCTGGTATGACTACTCTCAATATTGGTCCTGAGGAGTTTATCTGTCCTGTACTCCCTGTACTTCCAGCTCTTATCTGTACCCATGTACATGCTCTGGTTCAGTGAGATTTGTAAGGTAGAATTAGAGTCATGACAGTCAAGGTGAGGAAGCATTAAGGAACCAGAGGAAAGTTGTATGTTTCATCAGTGCTATACTACACCCTGACTAACTGGTGTTCTCCCTGTGACCCTTCTGTAAGGAGATGTCCAATTGACTACAGATTGGCTTTGGACTTCCACCCTGCACTCCCACCCCACTCCGCCCCATTCACATTGACATGATTTTTTTTTTGTTTTGAGTCTTTGATGTTTGATACCTTTGATGCACAGCACCACACGATCACACAGGCTGGTGGGCTTTGTTGCTTCTCAGCTAGATGGTCGCTTGTTTACCTTCAAGTCTTTAAGAGCCCAGTTGCTATATCGTTTGATAGCCAGGCATCATCAGCTTTCTTCGCCACATTTGCTTACACACTCATTTGTCTTCAGCAATTGTGGTAGGAAGGTGTGCATCTCAGAAAGCCAGCTTATTAGAACCAAGTGTTCTTGTGTTGAGGGAGTACTTTGGTAGGAGTCCAATGTCCATCTGCTTCCTTAATACTAAACCTAGTGAATATATGTACATAGATACATAGTGCATAGATCTATATTTACATGTGTACATGCCTGCATTTAGAAATGTCTTTTCCCTCCTAGTTATTGTCTCTATTTCCTTTAGCTCTCCTCTTGTCCCCTATCATGTTCAGCCTTCACTTGGGTTTCAGTAATTTCTTTTTGTTCCATTGTCCTTGATCAAACCCTAACTGACCTCCTATACCCTCCTCACCATTGATCTTTCAGTCTGTTGTTTCCTTGTCTCTGGGTTTGTTAACACCAACTTCCTTTCCCTGGCCTCCCCCTCGCCCATATCTCCAGGAACTGTCATCCTGTTGCTTTCTTCTCCAACTTGTTTTTAAAAAATGAGTACGGCCTCTGTTCTATGGGATTACTGTGTTAAAATTAAGTTGAATACATCCATATCGATCTTCTTTAATCAATGGAGACGTGTTGGCATAGAGGCTGCTAACCATAAGATCAGAAATTCAAACCATGCAACACCCCAAGGTGAAGTTTGATGTTGTATAAAAACTCGCTGTCTCAGAAACCCTCTACCGGAGACACTAGGAATCAGAATCAACTTGATGGCAGTGGATTTTTGGTTGTCTCAAGACCATGCTTTTTTGAACCAAGTAATCAAGGCAAACATTTCCCGACAGCTTGATTTGGATACTGGGTTAAGTAAAGGGCTTTTCTAGTGAGGCTTCAGAGCAAACATTTTCCATTACTAAATGTGCAGTTTCAAGAAAATATATTAAGAGCATACACTAAAATAGTTATGACTTAACAAAATTTATAGGCAGTTATAATATTCAAAACATCTTAAAATAGTTTTATTCAAATGCTGTTGCCGCGAGGGGAGTTGGAGGAAAAATGTCTGCTGTCACTGTGTGGGGAAAGCAGTCCTCCTTCACATTGACTTCTTAACAGTTCTTCCAGAGAAAGGCAATGTTCTTCTCAGGAGGAAAGCCGGTGAATTGAATTCTCCCCATCTCATTGCGTTAGTGTGGAAAAAGTAATAGTAAAGTGATTCCTTTGCATTGGGGAAAGTAAATTCATTTGCAAAGAATTCAACAAGCCACAATGAAACTGCCTGGTGGATCTGGATGAGAGCTAGACATAACAGAGAGAAATTGAATAATATGATATTCTTTTCAAATTATCCAGCTATCTATTATTATCTATCATCTATTCTCTCTCTCTCTCTCTCTCTCTCTCTCTCTCTCTCTCTCTCTCTCTCTCTCTGGGCCCCAGTGACACAATGCGTTACTGATTAGGCTGCTAAGCAGAATGTCAGCATTTTGCTCTTGTAACGACTAACAGACCTGAAAATCCACAGGGGGTAGTTCTACTCTGTCTGATGGGGCACTGTGAGCCACAATTGGCCTGAAGACAGTAAATTTGGTTTTGGTTATCTATCTATCTATCTACCTTCCGTCTTCAGGTCTGTAAATGAACTCACCTCGATGGCTCAATTTTCAGTCAAACAAGAGATAGGTCTATACAGGAATGACATCGCTAAGGGAGTCCAACTCCTTAGGCCAAGCAACCAAGTAAGATTAAAAGGGCAGCATTCCCCAGAGGGCAGTGCTCAGAAGTTAGGAAAAAAGGAGGGGTGGAGATAGGCAGCACAGGGAGAAAGCATAATCATAAGAATAAGCATAATGCTTTTACATTTTGAGGATTGGACTCGATTTGTTTCCGAGACCTTGGTAGAAAAGGACTTTTTCCCCCTCAGAACTGCAGGAAGGTGCTACAGGCTGAAATCCAAGTTACAAGAAAGGCTCTTTGCTTTCCCACAAATCTTTGCTCCCAGCCTCACCTGGAGGGAGGAGGCACCCCTACCTGCAGCCTCCCATTCCTTCCCTGGCTCAGATCATGTGGCAGAGAGGCCAGGCTCTGCACGGCCCTCCCAGGACAGCCAGAAGTCATCTCTGCATGCCTGCTAGAAGAGCACCACTTCTCACATTAGTGAAAACAGAGTAACGACTTTAAAAGATTTTCCTCAGCTTTCTTTCCAAATGCAATTAAACGGCCAACTACCTTTGCTGATCTCAGACCCAATTGCTACTGTTATTTTAGCTAACGCTCATAATTGAAAGGAGGGGTTCCTAGCTCACAGCAGGTCTGTGGGAGAGTGGGGCTGCCTTCCAACCCGCCCTGCATCCCAACCAACTTTCTCTTCTTTCTCTTGCTGTCTGCTCGGGTCAGGCTGCTATTCTCAGACACGGTTTATATCTCCTGTGATCCTCGGCACACCTCTTGTAGATCTCATCAATGTACCTCTCATGTTATAATTGATTATTCATTCCTCCACCTGCCAAATTATTATTATCGTTTCATTGTATAGATGAAGAAGTAGAGGGTCAGAAAGATTGGGAGGCTGGGATTTGAACTTGCTCACCGCGACAGCCCCAGGGATGTGTCTCTGGCCCTTGCATGGAGTCAGTCCAGTGCCAGCGACGTCATCCTCTAGGAGGTGCTCCCGTCATCCGGCTTAGGAGCCCCAGCTGCACTCCGCAGTAGGACTGGGGACCTATTGTCCATTATCCCAATGGCTGCTGTGGACTGGGAACCCTCTGGAAGCCGAACTGTGGTTCTTCCCTTCACAAGGCTCTTCCCCACCTATGAGTGGCCCCATACTCTACCTCATCCCCCCAGGGTGCTACCAAAAGACTGAGGGTTCAAATTCATCTAGAAGTCCCTTGAAAAAAAGCATGGTAAGCTACTTCCAAAAGACGCCGCCATGAGAATGCGATGCAGGACAGTTATACCCTAACACACGCGTGGGACTATGAACCAGGAGTGACTCCGCAGCACCTGGTCTGGGTTTTGCCCAGTCTCGAGAGCCTGACCCTACTCCAGAGCCTCCAGTTGCCGGGGTTGGTTCCCCCATGCCAGCAGAGAGCTGCTCCATGGGAGAGCATTTCTGGAACAACTGAATGGCTGAAGCATTGCATGGGAGCTACAGGTGTCTGGCATGAGTCTCATCAGCTTCAGATGCTGTGCCTGCATTTGAGTCGCCTCCAGCTTGGCTTCCCATGTGCCAGCAGGCCCCATCAGCTTGGAGGGGCTCAGAGAGCCCTAAATCAAAAGAGTCCCTCTAGCTTGTATTGCTTTATTGTAACAATGACCGAGTGAACAATTTTATGTGGGGTTTGGAGAAAACACACCGCCTTGATGTCCTTCTGATCTGCCTTGAAGGTGGGATTCGTGATGAGGGTTTCTGACCAGGCAGCACAGGCAAAGGAGTGCTGGTGGCAACACAGGGACCACTTGCTTGATCCTCTGCAATTTAACGTTGAGACCTTCTGCCCCTACTCCCAGATCAACTCCAGTGCTGGCTTAATGGTCTTGCCAGCCTCCCTGGGAAGGAAAGACCCGCACCCTCTCCTCCCCAGAAGAGAGGTCCAGGAGAGGCGATGATGTACCCAAGGTCCACAGCCAGACCCAGGTGTGAACAGTGGCAAGCCCAGGACTCCCAGATGCTGCCAATCTGTTGATGGTATCAACTTCCTTTTCTCCTTCAAGAGCTCGCTGGTCTGATTTCCTGGTGTTTTCTTTCTTAATTAGTTGGACAATTTGCATAGAAGGGAATAAATTATCCACAGTGAGAGGCACATCCTCCTAATCAAATGTGTTTGTTTAAAGCTGCAGGGGAGAAGGCAGCACAGTGAAGCTGGCCCGAGGAGGGGCGATGCTGTCACCTGCAGGAGCTAGGGGCTGGGAGCTTTCAAGCCAGATGGCAGGAAGATGCCTGGGTAGACACGGGCTGCCTCTGTACAATGACCAGAGGAGCACGGTCAGTGGCGGGAGCTACAGAATGGGCTCAAATCTCAGTCATGTTAATTTCAGAGCCTCTGGGTCTTCATCTATAAAGGAAACTACTAATAATAATACCTCCATAATTCTAGTTACTTTGAGGATTAAGGTGTGCCCAATTCAAAGAACCTGAACAACAGAGCACACATTGGGGAAATAGGCTGAAGATTTGGGGCATGTGTTGGTTTGGAGGTGTCTTTAAGGATATTCAGATCAAGGTGATTAGCTGGCTGGGGTGTTTGGAGGTGTGACTCTCAGAAGCATGATCTGGATTGGCATTAGACATTTAGAAGCTATTGACAGAAAGGTATTTTCTTCTATGCAGCCATCCATCCCACAGTCCACAGACAAATATTCCGAAGACAAACGCAGCTCGTGGTAATTCTGTGACAAGAGGAGACTCAAGGCTGACAGGACCACAGGGTAGGACCCTACGCAGTGTAGGAGGGCTTTGCAGAGAGAGCAGCTTCTGTACTGAGCCCTGCAGTATGAACAGGAATGTACTTAATGGGTGAGAGCATGGGGAGGTGGGGACGCAGAGCAGAGCGTTCTCGTGAGGGAGAAGGAGACTGGACCCCTGAGCCTGGCCCGGGGTGTGTCCTAGCAACAGTCCCACCAATCCTAACCAAGATGTGGTGTCCAGATGGAAAATGGATTTCACCATTAAATGTTCCTACCCAACATGTCACTCATGTAACGCTGTCAACATTGTTTTCCACTCACGTAACAGCTCCTTGAGGGCATGTGACTCCCCTCCACACAGAGATTTGGGCCTCCAGGCTACCTGCATCTTGTGGCTTCATCACCCACTATGACTTGATAGTCTTCTGCTTCTAGACATTGCTGGGGTGGAGGACAAGAAAGGAATAGAGAAATGGTGCCACCTTCTTAAAAGTCTTGACCTAGAAGTGATACCATCCATCTACTCCCCCCAATGGTTAACTAGCATGTGAACAAGCCTGGAAGCCAAAGGGACCAGGAAAAACAATTGTCCCTCAGCATTCAAGGGTCCTCTGGGGATGGCCCCATGCTATGTAAAGGCACCACGGAACTGTGCTAGGAAGCCAACAACCTCCATCATCAAATTCATTGACATTTCGTTGGGTGGCACAGGGAGCAAGGAGAACTGGATAGAGAAAGATTGTGTGGCTAGAACTGGTCTTCTAGGGAAAGAGAGATGTGGCTGATTAGCAGCGTCAACTCTAGGTGCTGACAGATACAAGGGCAGGAAGGCAACCACCTTACAGTTCAAACGGAATGACTTTTAAGTCAAAGCAGCAACAACAAACGCACTGCCACACAGTCCATTCTGACTCACAGTGAACCTATAGGGCACAGTAGAACTGTCATTGTGAGTCTCCAAGACTAACCTTTTATGGGAGTAGAAAGCCCCATCTCTCTCCCATGGAGCGGCTGGTGGAACCCCTGCACCACCAGGGCTCATTATGCTGGCCTTTCCTCTAGTTTTTCTCACAGGTAAGTCCCACATAGAACGGGAAGGGGTTATCTTTCTTCAAGGAAAGGAAAATCCCATTTACCAACTTCATATGGAGAGGAAAGAAGCCCAGAGTTAGCAGAGAACTCCTCAAGAAGAACACAGTGGGAAGGCTTGGTTTACCTGACTTTAGCACATATTATACAGCTACAGTGGTCAAAAGCGCATGGTATTGGTATAATAACAGATACTCAGACCAAATGGAAAAGATATGAAAACCCAGAAATAAAATCAACAGCATACAGACAACTAACTGATCCTTGATGGGGGCCCCAAAAATATCACATGGGAAGCTGATGCTCTCCTCAACAAGTGGTGCTGTTGAAAAAGTGGAGACTTTCCTTCAGAAAAATGAAGCAAGACCCTTATCTCCATGGATAAAAATAAACTCAAGGTGGATAACAAACCTCAAGATAAACCCCAAACTATTAGGGCCACCAATGAGGAACTAAGGGTCAACCTGAGAACTTTGGGACAGGGAACACATAAGCTATCAGAAATAGGGAAGGGCAATAATACACAGGAGGCACAAATTAACAAGTGGGATACACTGGAGATAAATACTTGTATACATCAAAATAATTCACCATGAGAGTAATAAGAGAGCCCACCGACTGGGAAAACATCTTCAGCAATGACACATCAGACATAGGCTACAATACTCTGCTTGCTTTCAGAAAGAAAAGAAAAGAAAAGGCAATTGCCCCCTGAGGAGGTGGGCAAAGGACCTGAACAGAAGTTTCCCAAGGGCAGCAATCTGAAAGGCCAGTAAACATATGAGAAAATGTTCCCAATAATTAGCAATAAAAGAAAAGCAAATGAAAACAAGTATGAGATACCATCTACCACCCTCAAAGATAGCCCAATTCAAAAAATAAGAAAGCAACAAATCTTGGAGGAGCTGTGGTGAGATAGGAATTCTCATCTATAGCAAGCGGACCTATAGGTATACACAGCCACTATGGAAATCTATTTGGCAATATCTAAAACAGATGGAAATTTGAGCTACCATACAACCCAGCAATTCTCCTGCTGGGCATATACCAGACAAGCAGGAAACACACCATGGCCAGACATCTGTGGTCCAATGTCCACCGCAGCACAGTTCACAATTGCAAGGAGGTGGAAACAACCCAAATTTCCATCAACAGACAAATATGGTACATGTATACAGTGGAGTACTACATATCCCTTAAAAGCAGTGATGAGCGCATGAAGCACATCACCACATGGGAAGAACTGGAGGAAATCATGCTTAGCTAAGTTAGTCAAGGACAAAAGGGCAGGTACAACATGAGTCCAGAAGTAAACTTTAAAAAATGCAAACCAGGTATAGGGAAACATTCTGGGTGAGGTTCAGGTAGTATGGCAGGGGCCAGACCAAATCCAGGGATGTATATGGTAGCCAACTAAAAAGGAGGGTGAGGAGAAAAAGAAAAGAAATTGGTATCAAGGGAACAAGGCATTAACCCATCCAAGAGGAGGGTATTGTTTATATCTCCACAGGGAAAGAGGGACCGGACTTCAACCAGGTGCTCCAAGATGTGAATGCAACATACCAGCATGAGGCAGGGAACCAGTAGAGAGGTCTGATGCGCTTGCCCCAATCCCAACGACATGGACAGTCACCACTCCCTCCCCCAGTAGAATTTACTTCAGAGGACAACACTGCAGCTACAGCACAGGGAGAGGGACAGGTCTGATCAGAGCACGTAGAAGCAAAGTAAGGGGGAGAAAAAAAAGTGGAGCACATCCTGGCCCACCAAACTTTAAGGACAATATCCCTGCTCAGAGCAGCCAATGCACAGCGAGGACCATGTGGCCGGTCCTACTATGAAACACGATGTCCCTCACTGACCCAAAGCCCCACAGGGGACAGCAATGGAGACACGGTGTGGGAATTGCGCCTGATCTGACCCCATCACCCCAAGGCAGAACACTGAGGATGTACAACAGAATAGCAAGGGAAGCAAAGCAAAGAAGTCCTAAGGGAATACCAAAAATAGACTTTGGGGCCAGGGCGTGGCACCCCATCAGACTCAACTGAAAAACACTCCTAAAGGTCAACAAACAGGCCTTCAACTACTTGGCAGGCTTTTCTCCTTTTTTGTCATTGTTTTGCTGTTGTTGTTTTGTTTTCTTTGGTGCTTTGTTTAGCTCTGTCTTGTTTTTGTGCATATTGCTTACGATCTCTGCAGGTCCATCTAGATAAGATAAACCACGTTTTTCTTTACTCCAGCAATTGAACATTGTGCACCTCACAAGTAAGGACACTGGATGGGAAAGAGAAAGGTCTGCAATCTGCTTCTAAGAACCAGCTCTGCCTTGAGGTCAGAGGTCGATAGTCCAGTATAGGAGCACCTGGGTCTGGGAACTTCCTTCTCTTCTTACCTTCTCAGTTTGCAATGTATCTTTAAGTGTTTGGGGAAGTCCAACAAGTGGCCGTCTAGCAGAGAAGCAACAAGCCCATATGGAAGAAACACACCAATCTGTGCAATCATGAGTGTTGGCAGGATCAGGTAACAGGCACCAGTACACAATCCCCTCCTCCCACCACCCAAAAAACCCATTTGGTTGAAAATGAGGGGAGTCAGAGCAGAGACCCCAAATCCATCTGTAGACAGTAGGACATCCTTACAGAAAGGTCACCAGGAAGGGGTGAGTCAACCTGGGTGACATATAAAGCAAAGATGAAGCACATATATTCCCTTGAGGCTTCCTCACCCCCCCATTATCATGCCCCCAGTCCTGCCTCTCAGTTCTGCGTAGACCAGAGCATGTACACTGGTACAGATCAGCACTAGAGACACATGGAAGGCAGGGCTAATAAATCCCTCAGAACCAGAAATGGAGCAGTGATACCAGGAGGGTAGATGTAAGATATGAAGATATAATATAATTTTATAATTTATCAAGGGGTAATGGGGAGAGTGAGGGTAGGGGAAATTGGAGTGGATACAAGGGCTCAAACAGAAAGTAAATGTTTAGAAAATTATGATGGCAACATATGTAAAAATATGCTTGATGTATGATTATTATAAGAGCTGTAAGAGCCTCCAATAAAATGATTCAAAATAAATAAATAAAGTGTTTTGGTCTTCCAGTATTTTAGTGTATTATTCCCGCCACCACCACCATCTTTTTCCTACAGATATTTTATTCTGTTTAAGGTAAGAGTTTACACAAAAAATTAGGTACATATTTCACAACATCTCCACAGATTTTTCAGTGATAACACATTTTTCCATAGAGTATTATAATTCTCATTTACTCATTGTGGTTCAATTTCCTTTAAAAATAATTTTACTGGCATTACCTTACATACCATACAATTTAATTATTCAATTGCATTCAGAAGAGCTGTGCAATCATCACCACAATTGATTTCAGACCATTATCTTCTCATGCTCATTGTTATTAGCTCCCCATTTCCCCATCCTCTCCTGCCAGGCACCTAGGAAATTATCCATCCAGTTACTGTCTCTATAGATGTACCCATCCTGGAGTGTATGCACAAAATGTCATATAAAATACAAGCAGAAAGCAAACAAGCACACCCAAAAAACCAACAACAATGATGAAAAATTAAAACAAAAACAGAAAAATTCCAATCAAAAAGAAACCAGAAAATATCAAAAACTGAAACAACTTTAAAGAGTCAAAAGGGAGATCAAGATATTGTATTTTAACCTAAATGCGTCTGTCACGGTCAACTTTACCATGCTCTCTGTCTGATGGTGAAGCTGGTCACATCCCTCTCCTATGGTCAGAAGGAATTCCCTAGAGCCTTGTTCCATGTGGGGACCTGCAAATGGCCTTGAGACTTCCACTCTTATCCATAGCCTCCTGCAAACTGGCTTTTATGCACTTAAGCTCTGATACTATGCCATCCTTCAGACATGGATTTTTTTATTTTTGCTTACAAACCTTGGAGCACACAGGCTGGAGTGTTTCTTCCATGTGGACTTAGTGGGTGCCCCACTTAGATGCCTGCTTGTTTGAAGACAAGCCTTTAAGACCCTTGATGCTACTCTTTCTGATAGTCAGGAAATAATGGATTTCTTCACCACACTTTGCTATAACACCCATATTTTCATGAGTGATCTCTTCATGAGAGTGAGATTTGAGCAGGACCACATTATAAGACATAATTGTTCTTAAATTGGAGCTAGAATAAAGGGCAAACCTCAAACCCATTCATGTATCTAGCACTTCTATACACCTCTGCTTCACGATGGAGATATCGTTATCACTTTATCAAAGAGAGCATTATCAAGTATTAGTTTAGCCAATGGCGTAAAACTTAAAACATCCTTAGAAAAGGAAATTGCACGAGTATGGACTGCCTATGAATATGGATTATTGACTTGTATAGATTAAACTCTTAAGTGACTCTGCACTATTTACACAAGCAATGGAGGCTGTCAATTCGGCAAAAACTTCAATAATATTCACTGACAGAGGCAGAACCATGCCTATAAGATTAATACATGTCACAACGAAGCAAGGAACGAATGAAAATATTAAGTATATGGTAGTCCAGAGGCTCCATTCATTGGGCCCCCTTATGCAAGAGATCTGAACAAGAGTCCCTGACCGCCAGTTCCATACCCTTAGGAGGGCAGTCATCTGCTTCTGTTCAGAGGAGGGTGTTTCAGCTTTAAACCCTAGAGAGGATGTCGGTTCCATAAATCTGCTACCAGGGAGTTTGAGGTAATGCCCAGTTTAATTAGTGGGGTTTCCATCTTGAGTCCTTGCAGTGTGGCCTCTGAAAACCTTGTGTATCCCGAAAGAACAGAGTCTGAAGTCCCAGTAGGCTATAGCACACAGCCTCATACAACAGAAGCTGGAGAGAAACTGACTCAAAGTGTCCGATTAGGTATATAGGACTGAGAACCAAGTACCTCTCCCCTTGGGTGCCATGAAAGTGTCGGTAAGGGGAGGTTGCTCTTCCCCTTTTCCCTACCAACAGAATGCAATTGTCTTCTCTGAGACATACATGCCCACCCCCACCCGCATCTTGACTTGAATTTTCACGAAGGTCTACTTCCCCCTGGGACGAGTCCCTGCCGATCTGGGATGACGTAGCCCAGTTCTACATGGGAGCAACCCAATGGCCTTCTCCTCCCCCTGAATCTTGAAAAGCTGACCCCCAAAGGGTCAACATGATTTTTTCGCTTGATAAAAGACTTTTATTGACATGAAACTTACATATCGTTCATTCAATAGCTCAATGATATTAAAGTTCCACAATTACAACCATAATCAATTTTATGATATTTTCTTCTCACACTTATTAGACCCCCATCATCCCCCAACCTCTGCATACCCCCCAAGAAAACACATATTCACTTACTATCCCTATGGATTTACCTCTCCTGGATTTCAATACCGAAAGAAATGCACCCAATAGCAACAACAAAACCCAACAACAATCACAAAACAGAGAGAGAACATTCCGCAAAGAAAATGAGAACAAATTAAACAGAGGTCGAAGGGTAGCTCAGTGAGAAAGCGTTAGATTCTTACATCACTGCCTCTGTGAGAACTCATTTCCCACGGGGCTCTGCATGATAGCAAGGCTACCCACATCCCCGCCCTCCAGTCAGAGAGGACCCCAAGAAGACAGCAGTGACATGGCTAGAAAGGCCGTGTTATTTGGCACCATCTCAGGCAGTGTTTCTTATCGACTCTCCAAAGTCCCATGTGAAGACAACGAGCTCTGCACTGCACACTTCCAAAGGAAAGCACATCGTGTGTGCTAAAGGAAAGGTCAGTGAGCCACAGGAGGCTCCTCAAGGAGACAGGCGGACGGACACAGTGGACCCAACAGTGGGGTCAAGGGCATGACAGATGTGCGGACTGTGTGGAGAAGGCACCGTGCTCCTCGGAGACAGACCCACCCTGAACCTAGCAACAACGGTGGTCACAAGGAGCAAATCTAATCTTTAAATCCACATGTGGTCCAGTTATTTGTCCTACTCCTGTTTTATTCGGGGATCTTGTGGGGTCCTGCTAAGTTCTGTGTACAGCCATGGCTTCCTGATCATCTATCCACTGTGGTGTCTCCGAGGTGAAGAAGCACTGGCAGAGTCACAGGGATGCTAAAACTAGCCACGTCTGTCACAACATGAAATGTACTCACGCCTCTACTTATTTTTTTTCTCCTGTTCAGACACATATGTCATTTAAAAGATCTTTAAACCTGCCTGGTGATTAGGGCCGTGAATGCAGATAGTTCTTCTCCCCACACCCCACCCCCCCGGCTGCTGCATATGCTGAAATGCACTCTGCAGATTCTTTTTTTTAAATCATTTTATTAGGGTCTCATACAACTCCCATCACAATCCATACATATATCCATTGTATGCAAAGTACATTTATACACTTGTTGCCATCATCATTCTCAAAACATTTTCTTTCCACTAGTCCCTGGTATCAGCACCTCATAATTTCCATCCTTCTCCACTTCCCCTCCCCTCATAAACCCTTGATAATTTATAAATTGTCATTATCTTGCCACATCTTATACAGTCCGATATCTCCCTACATCCACTTCCTTGTTGTCCATACCCCAGAGAGGAGGCCATATGTAGATCCATGTAATCAGTTCGCCCTTTCTATCCCACTCTCCCAGTATCACCACTCTCACCACTGGTTCTGAAGGGATTTCTGTCCTGGATTCCCCATGTTTCTGGTTCCTCTCTGTGCCAGTGTACATTCTCTGGTCTGGCTGGATTTATAAAGTAGAAGGCAATTTGGATCATGATAGTGGAAGGGGGAGAGGAAGAATTTAACAACTAGAGGAAAGTTGTACATTTCATCATTGTCAACATGATTTTTAAGATGCCTACATAAAGGCATGATGAAAAGTTCATAGACACTCTCTATCTTGTTGCTTGAGTGACCAACTTAACACCTTTCCATGACCCAGAAGCAGAAGCTCGCCTTTGTCTGGTTGTTCATCCTTTCTGTAGTGGACTCGCACAATCTTTGTCTTCTTGTAAGTGACTCACTTCACTCAGCATATTGTTTCCCAGGTACCTCCACGTCATACAGTGTTTCATGGTTTCATAAGGTTGTTGTTGTTACTGTTGTTGTTTAGGAATGCATTCTCTTTTAAAAGATTTTTGTCGGTGAATAGAAATTTGAACTTTTGATCCCCTCAACCATCTTGAAAATTTGACCTCCGGACAATCACGATCCTAGAGAGAAGCTGGAGCAGAAAGGGAAAAGCATTTGTATCCTTCAAGAATTGTTGGGATTTGGCAAAAGATAGAAAAATGGGAAGTCAAGAAAAAGTAGTTTGCTTGGCCTAAAATCCTCTGCCAGTAGGTTGATTCCCAGCAGGTGAATCTTTAGGACCGTGAAGAACCAGAACTGAGGGGTCGGAATGTCTGAATATTTTGTGGGAGTGAGCAACCCCTGCCTTCTTCCTGGAAGTGGGTGGTGGGTTTGAACCGTTGACCTCACAGCTGGCAGATTTGTGGCCCACTGCGCCACCAGGGCTCCTGAGGTGCCAGCGACTCCAACAAAAAGAAGGTCAGACCTGAAATGTCAAAACCTCACCCACGTCACAATTTTTTTAATTATTAAACAAATAAATTCTCTCGGGCTGTCTAACTTTTTCTGATTCAGA
The DNA here is from genome assembly GCA_004026705.1 of Nesogale talazaci. Lineage (NCBI taxonomy): Eukaryota > Metazoa > Chordata > Mammalia > Afrosoricida > Tenrecidae > Nesogale > Nesogale talazaci. Next base: position 9,827 of record PVJH01018604.1, on the reverse strand, counting down.
GTTCTTCATAAAATCTGGATCTAATTTATCAATCCTGTTTATGTAATTAAAATGTCTCCTCTCCCAAAATAACTGCTCCTTTCATTTTCTTAAAAATGTCTTTTGAAGAAACAAAAATCTTCTTGATTGAAAACAAGAAAAATTTATAAGAAGAAAACATGTTTGTCTGATTGCAACACACCACCGCTATAGATGTAACTATAGATATATGAGCGCACATTAAAAAAAACCCAGGTGGCTGGGTTAAGGATCAGGATGCTAGCTAAAATGTCAGAGCTTCGATCCCAACAGCTGCCCTGTCAGGGAAGGATGAGGCAGTCTGCTCCACAAAGATTTACAGCCTCAGAGAATATGAGGTGGCACAGTTCTACTCTGTCCTAGAGTATCACCATAAGTTGGCCTCAACTTCATGGTCCTGGATGGATGGACACATGGCATACATCTATAATTTCCTGGTGCAATTCCACGACAAAAGCTAAAAGTCATAACTCAGTAGCAAAAATATCAGGTCTGAGTTGCACCATTCTCCACTGAAATGATCTGGGGCTTATTAAAGAAATGGTGGGTTTCAGGACTGGGAGAAGACAAAAGCAAGCTGATGGCTGGAGCCCCAGAGGGTACCAGGAAATAATAATCCTAAAAGACAAGATGAGGGCATGATGAGGGAGGGCACATCAAAGTCCACACCAGCCAACTGAAAGAGTTCCAAATGACCACAAACAAAAGATGGGGAGCAACAAAATATTATAGAATTACATTAAAACCAACAATTAAAATAAATATTCATGAACCTATACTGAAATGAATGACTGAGTAAATAAATAAATGAGAAGAGACAACTTGTTCTTAAAAGAAGGCCAGTGTCGTACCTCACTAACTCAAGGCCCTATGAGGACAACAATGGAGAAGCAAGGTCAGACTTGTACCATCTGACCCCACCACACCAAGGCAAAACACTAAAGGGTTTGCAACAGAGCAGCAAGGAGGGTGCAGCATGGAGTTCCTGAGGGAGTGGTAAGAATATACTTTGGGGTCAGGGTGTGGCACCCAATTGGACTCAACGGGGAACACACCTGGAGGCCAATGAGCAGACCTTGAACTATTTATAGGTTTTTCTTTTGTTATTTTTTAACTTATTTATAGAACTTTTTTCTGGACATTGCCTTTTTGTTTGTGTTGTCATCATTATGTTTTCTTTTGTTGCTTCATCTTGTGATGTTCTGGGGGTTTTTATGCATATTATTATTTCTGAAAGTCTATCTAGATAAGATAGGCTGGAGGAACAATTGGGAGGAGAAAAAAATGGGACTGATGGCTCCAGGGGAACATGGGAGATAGGGAGGTGGGGGAAAGGAGGTGGTGTTGACTAACCCAAGGACAAGGGAACAACAAGTGATACAAATCAGTGCCCAGGTGAGTGTGAGAGCCTGATAGGAATTGATCAAGAGTAATGTAACTGACAGAAATCACTGAAACCCAAATGAAGGCTGAGCATGATGGTGGGACAAGAGAAAAGTAAAAGTAAATAAAGGAAAGAACTGGGGTGCAAAGAGCATTTATAGAGTTCTAAATACAGGCATGTACATAGGTAAATATGCTTATATCGGATGATGGGGAAAGGAATCTAGGTGCATATACTTATAGTGTTAGTATTAAGGCAGCAGGTGGACTTTGGACCTTCCACTCAAGTACTTCCTCAATGCAAGAACACTTAGTTCTATTAAATTATCATTCCAATGATGTTCACCTTCCCAACATGACCACTAAAGATAAATGTGTGCATAAGCAAAATAGTAAAGAAAGCTGATGGTGCCAGGTTATCAAAAGATATATCATCTGGGGTCTTAAAGGCTTAAAAGTAAACAAGCAATCATTTAGCTCAGAAACAACAAAACCCACATGGAAGAAGCACACCAGTCTGTATGACTACAAGGTGTCAAATGAATAAGGCATTAGGCATCAAAGAACTAAAAATTATATCATTATAAATGAGGGGAAGTACAAATTGGAGACCCAAAGCCCCTCCGTAGGTGAAGTGACTTCACCTTACAGAAGGGTCTCAAGGAAACAAGCCAGTTAGGGTACAGTGTAGCAACAATGAAAAATGCAACTTTCCTCTAATTCCTGAATGCTTCTTCGCCCCAACTATCTTGATCCCAATTCTACCTTATAATTCTGGCTAGGCCAGAGAATGCATACTGGTACAGATAAGAACAGAAACATGGGGCATCTAGGACAGATGATCCTGTGAGGAGCAGTGGTGAGAGTGGCAATACCAGTAGGGTGGAAGGAAGGTGGAGTAGAAAGGGGGAACTGACCACAAGGATCTCCATATAACCTTCTCCCTGGGGTACAGACAACAGGGAAGTGGATGAAGAGAGACATCCGTGTACGATATGACAAAAATAATTATTTATAAATCAACAAGCATTCATGAGGGACGGGGAGCATGGAGGGATGAAAAATATGAAGAGCTAATACAAAGGATTTAATAGAAAGAAAATGTTTTGAGAGTGATAGCGACAAATGTACAAATGTGCCTTGCATACAGTGGATGTAAATATGGATTATGCTAAGAGTTGTATGAACCCTTGATAAAATGATTTAAGAAAAAGAGGAAGACCAGTGAATGAACACAGAAGAAATGGGAAAGTAAAGGATGACTCTTGAAGCCCCAAATGTTGGTTGCTTTCTAGACAGCTCTAATCAAGGTGAGCCTGTTTGTGTCAGAGTAGAATAGGCTCCAGGGGTGGAGTGGGGGGGGGGGGCTGGTTGGCTGATCTTCTAGAAGTAGATCACCAGGAGTGGGCTTGAACCTCCAACCTTTTGTGCAATATTCAGGGAGGAAACCATTTTCACCACTTAGGGATGCCTAGGATTAGAATGCTAGAGTAGTAAAACCATAGTTAGGTCAGCTAAAAAGAGGAAGATAGGCAACAGGATGGTGTGACATTGTGGCTGCAACAATGGACTCAAAGAGAGAGGTGATTGTGCGGATGGCATAGAACCAGCCAGTGTTTCCTTCTGTTGTACGTAGAGCTGCAAGCATCAGAACCAACTCAACAGCACCTGAAAACAAAGGCCATAGCCACGACCACAATATCTACTACAGACTGAATCAGGTGACGAATGATAAATGCAGCGTATAGGAGAAGGGGGATGTTCAAAGAACCTTCCCTCAAGCTTCTAATCACAAGAAGAAAAACAGTAATATGACAGTGGGGAAACTTCACAGATTGCTCCTTAGGAGAAAAATGAAAGTAATACCACCAGTAAAGAAACAAGTCAGCATCAGGTACTCTTGTGGTTGCTGGCATAAGGCTCTGAGAGAGGCACATCACCTCTGTGGAAGACCTCCCCAAACTCTTAGCCTTGACTCTAACCACAGGCAGACATCAGACACAGGGAAGTGAGGAATCACCTCAAAGATACTGTGTGTTAAAGTTGTGTGTCAACTTGGCTTGGCCATAATTCTCAGTGGTTTGGCAGTTATGGTGCAGTCATTCCCCCGGTGACAAGATCAGAAATAATGCAATCACTTCCATGATGAGACCTGCTGTAGGCAGTGGAGAAAGCATCGTGTTTCCTCTTAACATCTTTCTTGAAGATCTCCATATATTTGGGCACCAACCTTCCCCTGGGTCTGGGAGGTTCTCACCCAGGGATGCCAGTTCTACTCTCAGCTTGCTCTAGGTAACACTAAGACCCCTCCTCGCTGCTTGCTTTTCCCTTGTAAGATAAAAGGTGGCACTGGCCACATGCCACGCAGGGTGCTACATCCTACCCTAATCCTCTTACAACTGACTGATCACATCAGATCGCATCATGGAGGATGTTTGCATCAGTAGTTGTGGCTGCTGTTGTCTTTGTCATTGTCAGGTGACACTGAGTTGGTTCTGACGCATAGTGACCCTAGGCCCAACAGAAGGAAACCCCTCCCAGTCCTGCACCATTCTCACCTCATCCATTATCCACCACCAAGATAGGCAGCCATCATCATGATCCCCATCTTTAAGATAAGGAAGCTGACAGTTAGAGAGGGCAGTCGAGTTAACCAAAGTTGAGCAAGGGGAAAAGAGTCTGAGGCTCCCTGATCTCTATCCCACCCCAGACACTGTCTCTCACTCTCTAGGTTTAGGCCACATCCGGCTCAGACACAGGCTCAACATTCACCAGGCCAGAAAGACAACACTCACTGCACAGAAGCAATGCTGCTCACGGAGATGCCTTGCTACAAGGTCGAACTGCGATCACCCTGGCTGTCCTCTTCATGGAAGGTCACACGGCGAACTCTGGCGCCACTGGGTGAATTCAAACCATTTGTACTCTAGGGGCCTCCACCACTTACCAGGGATGTCAAACTGAAAAACATAAATGCCACCAGGACATTCCACAGCTTCTGCACACTACTTCTTTGGAAAGAAACAGAAAGACAAAGACAGATGGAGAGCAAAATGACAAGGAGAGGAAAGAGGCAGTATCCAGAGAGACATGGCTGCCATCCTTGAGGGCATTGTGGACTGACTGACCGCTGGGCCTCTGTCTCTGTTCCCAGAAACAGACTGTGTCTGACCCCCCCCACCAAAAAAAAAAGAGCAAGATGAGCCAAGGCTTGGTTCTGCTGTGCCAAGCCGAGTCTGATCTATGGGAAACAGCATTGATGTTGCCATGGAAACCAAACTTCTCATCACCCCCACTTCTCCGCTGTTCCAGAACATGGTCTTTAGTTTTGGGTTTTTTTTTTTTTTTTTTTATCAAGGTGGTGCATGTATGGCTGGGGAAAATCATTGAGGATTTATTTCGTTTTCTGCATGGCTCACTGATGGGATCAGAGTACACTGTGGAGGCCAGAGAGGGATAAATTGATCAATAGCAGACCCACCGGGCGGTTTTTCCATTTACCAGAAAAGAAAGTATGACTCCTTTCATGTGTTCTGCCCCAATGGAGGGCTGGGGTTGGCGTGGACACCCTGCTTCTCCTCAGAGTGCATGCAAGGTCTGTTCCCTCCCATGCCGTCTGCAGCCTGGGGTGAACACCAGGCAGAGCGAGGGCAGCTTCCTCAAATGGTTGTGCCGTCGTGTCCTGCAAAGACTTGTAGGAGCATGTGTGGGTCCTGCCCGGCAGCACTCGGAAGATGCTCTTCCCCTTACTGCAGAGAAGGCTGGGTGCCAGCTGGTCCTCCCCCTCCACGATCCTGCCCAACTAGAGACCACCTGCCCTTTCAGGCCCAAATCTCGGGCCAGTTTCTGCAAGAGTCTGTGACTGCCATGACACCCCCAGTCCCACCCCAGGAGGCGCCTCTGTCCTTCACGCCTCCTGCACAGCTCTGGGGAAATGCACCCCATGGACAGGAAGTCTCTCAGGAGAGACATCCCCAGTGTTGGTGAGGAGCTTCAAACTGTGTGAAAGCTGGCTCCATGCACCACATGCTGTGAACGTACCTACCTCCCCAGTCTCCCGAGGACACTGGGACCACCCCCCTGGCCCTCCGCCCACCCAGGTTGTGGAAGAAGCTGCATCCCCAGCAAAGATACATCAAAGTCCTCACCCCCAGGCACGGTGACTGGGAAGATGCTACCAGTCACACGGAAGGAGGCTGGGCCCCCCAGGAGGCTGTATTGAACGAAGAAGACCAGACCTGGAGACACGCACAGAGGGAAGGCGGGCCATGTGGCAACAGAGGCAGACATGAGAGGGAGGCATCTTCAAGACCAGGAATGATACGAATGGCCAGGAACCACAGAAGCCACAAGGAGGGGAGGGAGGACCCTTCCTCTAGGGCAGAGGCCGGCAAACTTTCCAGAAGTAAGAGCCGATCTTGTCCTTCACAGCCATTTAAAAAGTATCCGAGATCCATAAATGCAGCTTGACAAGCAAATGAAATTGCCATTATCCAAATAATATCCTTGGACCCTTTTCCCATTATACTTCAGAGCAACAGCGAATTTACCGAAAGAGCCATGTCTGACTGGAGAGCCGCAGTGTGCCGGCCTTCAGAGGGAGGGCCAGCCCAGAGCCACCTGGATCAGGACTTGTGGAAGCCAGGGCCTCTTCTACACAGAGAAATACCTGTGACCCTCCTCCTCACCTTGCCCCTCTCCCTGCTTTCCATTTGCCCACCCGTTTCCCAAAAAGAGACAGCTTTGGTGTGTCTGTGAGCCAACGGCTTGGGCAGAAGGTCTGAACATGTGGCCCCCAGGCCTCCCATCATGGACCGAGTGTCGCTGAAAAGACAATCGAGGGTCCGTGTGTTGGCTGTGGGAGGCCGGCCTGAATCACTGCCCTGTCCTCCACAGAGCGCCACCTTCTGGAGAGGCTGCATTCCCAGAACTTGATGGCTGTGGGCAGGGTCACCCCCTGCTGAGCATCCACCTTGTGCCCTCAGAAACCTGAGACTCCACTGTGGGGGGAACCACAGAGCAACCACGAACCCCTTGCTTTTCCACCACGCTGCTCGGCCACAGCCCCAAGGGAGCACTCAGCTGGGAGGCGCAGCCCCTGGCTCTTTCCACACAGCCTCCCTCAACCCCACCCCACCCCCAAGCCAGCCCTCTCCATCTAACAAATAAGGCCTGTGAGCACACAGGGCACACAGCAAAGGATAACGTAGAGTAGGGGGTCCCTGCCACCTGGCCCCAAGAATGCCTGTTGGTGCCACCTGCCAGCCAGGTGACCCTGGGCAAGCGGCCGCACGACTCTGTGTCTTCCTTTCTATCTTCTACAATGAGCCTGGTGCTGGGGATGATGGGGAACTGATGTCAGTGCTGATGATACGGGACTCTCCCTGGAGGAACTGTCGGTAGGAGTATCGACAGGAAGACATGCAGAACTATGAGGATGTACCATGTCGCGAGGGACAGGCCAGACCCCTGGTTGTGCAGTGGGTAAAGTGCTCAGCTGCTAACAGAAAGGGAGGTCGTTTGAACCGGCCAGGGGTTCCCTGGGACAAAGACATGGCAGTTGGCATCTGTGGCATGGACAGCCTTGGGAAGCCTACCAGGATGGCTGTGAGTTGAAATCAGCTTCCCAGCACTGAGTCTGGGAAGGTGAACAGACATGTGTCTGGCTGATACTGAGGCCTGGTCGAGAATCAGAGGGCTCACTTTTCTGACCACCTGGGCTTGACCCTCTGAGGCATGAACTCAAATCAGCGGTGTTCACCAGGCTCTCCACAGAGCAGAAGCAGGTGTTTGCAGAGTAAAGAAGTCAGACAAATGGATTCTAATACCAACGCCTCTCCCACCGCCCCAGGGAAGTCCCTTCACGTCTCTGAGCCTCAGTCTTCTCCTCTGTTGAGTGGGGTCAACAGTCTCAGCTCAGAAAGTTTTACTCTGACACAGTTGGGGGTCCCTGTAGGTCAGAGCTGCTTCCGTTCATTCATTCATTCATTCATTCCAAGCTTTCAGCCCCACTCACCCATTGACCCCACGCCCCTCTCAATGCATGGAGATCAATCCCCTGGTCGTCGGCATGGACCCGTGCTCCACACTTCCCAGTGACTAACTCTGCAGAAGTCAGTCTCCCGGTCTTTCTTCTAAGGGACTTCTGGGCAGACTCAAATGTCAAACCTTTCCTGGATCATTGGCAACCCCAGCGACTCCCTCAAAGCTGTAATCAGGATGGAGGCTCCCACTATCACTGTCTTCTTTCTCAATGGCCAGTGGTATTGTCTGGCCTGACTCTTGTCTTGTGGCTGTCTGTTCTCCCTTAGGAATCTGACACAGGACTCCAGAGGGGTGTGTGGGTATCCTTAATCATTGTTTCGTCTCTGCCCAGCACATTGCCCAATCCTGAGAAGATACAGGAGACTGGCCTGCAGGAAAAGCAGCCGGATGCCATTTGTAGACCATGTTTACGGCCTCACTACCATTCGAGTCTCATGTGCCCAAGGTCGGAGGTTCCCCCGGACAAGTCCCAGGCCCAACCTAACAGGGCGCTCCGTCCTCTGGTACCGTCGCCCCACCCTCGCCCAACACCTTCCCCATCAGGCTCACAGAGAAGCAGGTAAGGAGCATGACAGAGGCAGTTCAAGACTCTTAGACACATCTATCTTTATTTGTTTCCGGTCAGAAAATGTCAAGAATTACACCAAAAAATACTCCAGCCTCTGCTACCTACTGACAAAAAAAAAAATACACCACAAAATTATAAAGCGCTCAGCAGCTTGACTAGGGACAACTTGTTACTCCGCTTCAGATGGCACATGAATTTACAGGCGACTCCAGGTGGTGGGGCGGTGTCGGAGAAGGGAGGAGGAACCAGATGAGGGCAGAGGGCAGGAGAGTTGAGCTAGACTAGTCTTATTCCCCAGCTGTTGGGAAGGATGGTTTCAGCAACACAGCAAGCCACACAATAAAATGCCCGGAGACTTACGGTGAAATGGGACCGCGTTTCAAATGTCCAGCTTACCCAGTTGCTTCTGGTCCTGCTGGGTCTGGTGCCAACACCCCACAGAATGGACCTCCCTGAAACATCGTGCGAAAACCATCTGGTGGGCCTGCCTGGGTCCAGTCCAGTGATGCTGCCAACTGTGCCAGGACTTCTAGATGCTTCCACTGCCAAGCTGCAGAGCTTAGACAAGCGTGCCCTGCCCACACAGCCGAGTGGGCAAAGACGGGTTCTTCATCTTAGTTTTCGGTGGTTTGCCCCTTCCCCCACCCCCTGGCACCCCAATTCCTTTAGAGATGATTTGTTCTTGTTGCACTTCAATGCCCTGGGCCTTCTTGGCAGTCACTTGAGTTTCCTGGTTCTGAGTGTTACTCTGACAAGGGGTGCTCCTGTTTCGTGCACGTTGGGAAACAAGAAGCCAAATTCTGTGAAAAGCTGAGCACTTGTGCTTAGAGCTGGCAGTTGTATATCCCACCCCTGTCCTGAGCCTCCTGCTTCCCCTCTGCTGTCTCTCCATTTCCAGTCCACCCCTTCATAAGGAAGGGCAGCAGGCAGGTGTCAAACGAGAGACACAAGAATAAGACCAGAGTAAATCTGCCTACTTTTTGAGGTGGTACCTCCGGACCACACCTGCAGGTGTGCACACTGGAGCTGGAGCCCAGCTCTAAGGAGGGGGTCCCTGCACTGGGGACGTGCCAGAGGCCAGGACCTCTTCCTCTGGGTTGTGCATCGCCTGGGCTGGTCAATGCTGGCAGGAGGCTTCCACTGCAGCTTGGCCATTTCTAACTCCCCAGCCAGGAACCAACGAGCTAGGCCTGTTGCTCCCAGGACTCCAGACCCACAAGCAATTCCTCACCTAAGATACCCAGAGTCCAGAACCCGATCTCCCTTCTATCTGGTCCTGGCTGGGCCAGGCGAATGTTCTGTTTGGGTCGGGGTTCAGGTTCTCTGTGTGGTTGGTTGCCTTTCTTTCCTTTTCTGCTTTCTCACTTTCCTAACAAAGAATAAGCAGGGGCTTGGAAATTATCTTACATGGGAACAGTCAACACAAGACATGCCTTTGTACATGAGCCTGACTCTGGGACGGATCAACGATACCAAGGGACAGAAAGAAATACCGATTCAGACAACTCCAGTGCACGACAGCTTCAGAGAGTGCCTCCCACCCCCACCCTCACCCCACCCCCCTCCCCCACATCCCAGGAGTACAGTGTTGTCTTATAACTGGAACTTGGCTCAGCCGTTCAGGGGACCCCTCTCCGCCCCCCCTTCTGGCTGGGGTAGACGTCTAGTGGCCCTGGGTCTTGGGGGGCTTGGGCTCATGGATGACAGCGGCTGCGGACAGCCACGGCCCGATGGCCCGGGCGGTGCTCTGCTTGGCCACGCTGTAGTGGCTGATGACTGTGTAGAAGCGGCTTCTGGAGTTGGGGTCCTGGGA